>OY812998.1:78508418-78635918 GCA_963681545.1 Germaria angustata | reverse complement strand
GAAACATAACATTTTCGGCCGTCGAATGAACGAACTCTACTCGCATCTGCATATAATTATCCATGAGCAAATACAGGTAGTCTCAAAAGGACACCTATCTTTTCAAATGTTTGCCCCTGTGACTTGTTAATGGTCATAGCAAATGCGGGTATAGTTGGAAATTGCGTCCGCTGAATTTTAAATGGCAGAGTTGTTCCAGAAAATGTTAAATTTATTCGTGGAATCAAAATTATTTTATTACGAACTACTCCCGTTAATACTTCGCAATCTATGGTGTTGCGGTGCAAGCATTTTACTCTCATTCGGCTTGTGCCGTGTTCAAGTTACGAATCAGCATAACAATGGAATTTATTTTCAATTTCAATTTATGCGGTGGCATTCCGCTTACGTTTAGTAAATTTAAAAATTAAGAATGATATTCATTTACGTCATTGACATCATTAGAAACTTAACAAAACTGTAATAAACCTTCTCCTCCCCTGAAAGACGATTAAGTATATCATTATTTATTGAAGCGTAGTCTTCATTGGTAGGAGCTAAAATTACGGAATTAAGAATTTGATCCGATAATATATTCTCACGAATATTACCATAGATATCAGTAATTAAATTATCAAAACAACCAATTATTTGTTGTGGCAATTCAATATTGTCATCATGTGTTCATAATCCGTCGACGTGCTCGGATGCGTTTTTCTTGCTCCGCGTTTGATGTTTTGTAAACTGTACTTGTCAAGAAATTTAAAATAATACATACATAAAAAACTGTTTTCTTTTCGTTTTATACATATCTTTTCGTTTTATATATATACACATAATAAATAAATAAATACATGCAAAGTGCATAAAAGTCAAATGTTATGTACATATGTATGTATAATCCTCTGTGCTAACATAAACATACAATAACATCAACAACAATAACAATTTTATCTTCTTTTAATTTCTGTTATTGAAAGTAAATCGTTGCCATCTATTTAAATTTTTGTTTGTTTTACACAACTTAACTTTAAATACCCATAATTACTACTATGGCTTGCTTGGCAAAAAACTGTCGCGTTAAAGGTGATGATGAGAGAATGATTGTTTGTTGGCTGTGTCACGAATTTTGTCACTTTAAGTGCAGTGGCTTATCTGGACTAGTAGCTGAAGCCGTTACCAAGAACAATGGACTGTCTTGGTGTTGTGATAGCTGCAGGAAAGTTGGAGTAGATTTTTACCGTTTTTTCAACAATCAGAAATCGAAATTTATTGAAATTCAAAATGAAGCTTCTAAGCTAAATGATTGTATTGTGGCTTATGGTAGATTGTTTAATGAGTTCACATCTCTAGACAATTTGAAATCCCCTCCACAACCAGCTCAAAAACGCCGCAAATCGCCAAGAAATAATAATAATAACAATAATAATAACGAATATAAGGAGAAATGTGATGAACAACCTGATTCTGAGTGCAATCCGACAACATCTGCGACTAAAGTTTCTGATTCATATCCTTCAATAAATATAGAACCTAGTGATGATTCTCAAAGCTATGCTGAAGCTGTTGTTAACACTGCTCCCAAAAATGATCAGTGTTCTAGTGGCCCTGCCTTACAACTGGATCCTGACGCAACTGTTTATGCTTCGCTTCAAGCAGTGGAGCCAAGAAAATCGATTTTCATTTCTCGTCTTGCAAGTGACACATCACCTGATTCTATTATTTATTATGTTAAAAAGAAAATTGGAAACGAACCTGACATTTCTATACAAAAATTCAATTTTTCTGAACCTAGATCTATATCTTCATTCAAAATTACGGTTTCGGCTGATATATACAAAATTTTAATTCAACCAAATTTCTGGCCAGTACATACTCTTGTTCGTGAATACGTGTATCGAAATAGGTCACAAAATGTTGGTGTAATCCCTCAACTTCAACCTAATGTGTCAAAAAACTAAGTTCATCTACCTTGAGAACAAAACTGTCAACGTATTCCTCCTCAAAAGCCAAAAAACTAAGTTTGTCTTCTAGCCTCAGTATAGTATACCAAAATGTTAATGGGATGAACACCAAGCTTACCAATACTTTTCTCAATAGTTTTCATACTGAATTTCATATTGCTGCTCTAACTGAGACATGGCTTAATAATAATACCTACAATGCCGAAATTATGTGTGATAAGTATCAAATTTTTAGACGTGATCGAATTTGCAAACAAGGAGGTGGAGTACTGATTGCTGTTTCTAGCTTATATCCAGCTGAGGAAGTAATAATTGAAAATTCCCTGAATATAGAGATTGTTGTCGTGGCTGCTCAAATTTTAAACATATCTCTCTATATTGCTTGCTCTTACATTCCTCCTAATTCTGATCCACAAATTTATCAAACGCATGCTAAGGTTATCAAATCTGTTGCAAATAAACTTAAACCTGCAAATTACTTGATGGTATTGTGGGATTTTAATATTCCAACAGCATCTTGGATTTCTTCCGAAGACACCGAATTTTTGATTCCGATTACACCGCATGATTGGACACACGATTTTCTTATGTGCCTTGCTGATATTAATGTTTTCCAGATAAATAGTGTTCATAATACTAATAACAGATTACTTGACTTGATTTTTGTAAATAATCCCTCCTTATTTGATGTGAGTAGGACCATCCCGCTATGCATTCCAGAGGATCGTCATCATCCTACACTTCTTATCTCTACACCTTTCCCGAAGATGAAAACAATACATAATATAACTGAGTGTCTATGTTTTAAACGGACGAATTTTACATATTTAAATCATTTGCTTTCTAATATAAATTGGTTAGAAATACTTACGTATAGAAATGACGGAAGTGATTTTGACCTACTCCTTCAAAAGTTTTACTCAGTGCTTAATAGCTGTGTTTCTGCCAGTACTCCGGTGATAAAAAAGGTTATAACCAATCGTCCTCCCTGGTTTACTAATACATTGGCATGGTTGAAAAATAAACGTAACAGACTCCATAAAAAGTTTAAATTGAGCAAAAGTTCATTAGATCGAAGCAATTACTTAATAGCAAGCAGTCACTTTAATATTGAAAGTAAAAAATGTTACGATTACTATGTTAGTAAAATTAAATATAACATCAAAAACAACACCAAATTATTTTTCAACTTTGTTAATTCAAAAAGGAAAGTGTCATCATACCCGACAACTATGAAATTCAATGGTACTACATACTCGAATGACGCTGATATCGCTAATATTTTCGCTGAGTTATTCGCTTCTACGTTCTCTACAAATACTGTTGACAATTCATCGTATCCTTACGAAATTCCTACTGCAACTTCTATGTGTATATCCTCCTTAGATGTCTCAACCGTCTTATCAAATCTTAAATCATTAAAAAGCTCTTGCAAACCTGGACCTGATGGTATTCCGAGCAGCATTTTAAAAAATTGTGCGGAGTCATTGGTTATCCCATTAACGTATTTATTTAATATTTCTTTGAAGTTTGGTTTATTTCCTAGATGCTGGAAGGAATCATTTATCATCCCTCTTTATAAATCTGGTAGTCGTAATAATGCTACAAACTATAGAGCCATAGTAAAATTAAATGCTATCCCTAAGTTGTTTGAGAAAATTATAACGGATTCACTCAAGCATGAAATTTCATCAATTATATCTCCAAAACAACGTCATATATCAACGCAAGCTTTTATAATAGCCAGCAAACAGATGTTATTTATACAGATCTCAGCAAGGCTTTTGATAAGGTAAACCATGACCTATTGATTGAGAAGCTTCATGCTATCGGATTTACCGGGAACTTCCTACACTGGATAAAATCATATTTAAAAGGGCGCAAACAATGTGTTATTTACAATAACTCCAGATCAAATTATTTTGAAGTAACTTCTGGTGTTCCTCAGGGTAGCCATCTTGGGCCTCTCTTATTTTTGATTTTTATAACTGATCTTCCAAAAGCCCTTGAATTCGGTAATATTCTAATGTATGCTGATGATGTCAAACTCTTCTCAAATATTGCTAAAATCGATGATGCCATTCACCTTCAGAAGGATTTAAACAACTTTTTTAATTGGTGTACCGTAAACCTTATGGAATTAAATATTAATAAATGCAAATTAATGACTTTCACTAGATATTCACCATTTTCGACCAAATATTTTATAAATGGCACTGAGCTAATAGCTCTTGACTCAATTTTAGACCTTGGAATTTACTTCGACAAAAAACTTAATTTTAACACACATGTCACATATGCTGTTAATAAGGCTAATAGTGTTTTATTTTTCGTAAAACGATCGGCAAAAGAGTTTAACGATCCTTACGTTACAAAAAATCTCTTCACATCTTTAGTAAGACCCATTCTTGAATATGGCTCTGTTACTTGGGATCCTCAGTACAATTTATATATTAAAATGATAGAATCAGTCCAGAAACAATTCCCTTTATTTTGTCTTCGATGTCTTCAATGGAATCCAGCGGTGAATCTGCCGCCATATCGTGATCGTTTGGCACTCATAAATCTCCCTACATTAAAAAGCCGCAGAATTGCATCTAACATTGTATTCTTTTTAAAATTATTTTAAGGTAAAACGGATTGTATTTTTCTTCTTGACCAAATAAACATCAATATTCCAAATAGGCAACTTAGATCATATGAACCCTTATATCTTAGATTTCACAGATCAAATTTCATGAATTTCGATCCATTTCGTAGAATTTGTTCGGATTTTAATAAATTTTATGATCTCATTGATTTATCGGATAATGTTAATATTATTAATAGAAAGCTTTTAAATTATTTAAATTCCAATGTTTTTACTTATAATTGTTTTTAACCTAGCCACTTATGTATTATTTTTGTAATGTCAGCTGTAAATATAATGTAGCTGTAAATAAATAAATAAATAAACCTAACTTTGGATAATTTCTTAGTTCACCATTACCAAGTTTATTTAGAAATTCGACAAATTCTACTTCTTCTGGTCCAGCTCTCATATTTTGTGCTAAGGTAACTTTGTGAAAAGAATTAAATTCGTTCCAACTAATGATGCCATTTTTAATTAAAGTAGATCGGGTCCCGTGTGGAACTACAGGTAAAATTTGTCTTTAATCGCCACTTAGTAGAATAGTTTTACCACCAAATGGTGGAACAGAATGAACAAATAAAATAAATTTTTCTTCTGAATGTTTACGGAGTTGCCAAGCCAAATTAAATTTAGTTAATTTTGAGTTGTTTGTTTTATTTTTGTTAGCAAATTAAGAGAGATCACGGCTTTATGACTGGCTAATATTATTAACTGTTTTTAAATATCTTAGGCATAAAAATGTAAAATAAAAAATACATTCTGCACTGCTCCTATTGACAATCTATCAAAGGAAAAGAAAATCAAGCGAATACGTTGAGTTTAGGTCAGTTAAAATGGTTCTTAACTTTTTCCACTTGCCTATTTATATATAGATTACTTTTTAATGACTACATTTCGCGATCATACTGTACATGTTTTTTCGTAGGTAACGAAAAGTGTAAAAACCAATCATACAAAAGGATTTCACAAAAATAGCGAACACACAAAATAAATTTGCTACCTATTTTTTTTACGAATCTATGTATGTATATATGCAAAGCCTTAAGACTATACATATATATATATATATATATATATATATATATATATATATATATATATATATATATATATATATATATATATATATATATATATATATAGATAGTATATATATATATATATATATATATATATATATATATATATATATATATATATATATATATATATGCATATATATATATATATATATATATATATATATATATATATATAGATAGTATATATATATATATATATATATATATATATATATATATATATATATGCATATATATATATATATATATATATATATATATATATATATATATAGATAGTATATATATATATATATATATATATATATATATATATATATATATATATATATATATATATATATATATATATATAGATAGTATGTATATATATATATATATATATATATATATATATATATATATATATATATATATATATATATATATATATATTTACACATATATATATATATATATTTACACATACATACCTATATTTATATATACTAGTGTTCGCCTAGTGGTTGAAATTCAACCATTATTGCAATAATAGAAAACCGCTCAGATAAAATGTCATATTTTTCTTCATTTCTAATAAAATGTATTACCGTACTTACTCCATTCATTAATAGTTATATCTATTAATGTGAGCTTTCCAAATAAATAATAGAAACGGTTTTGATGTTCATTTAAGAAACATAAATTTATTGCCTATATTAAAAAAATATTAAAATTTTTTGATTAATTGAAGAAGAACTAAAAGTAAAAAAAATTCATTTTATTCAAAATATTTAAAGTAGTTGTACGACTGGCATCTTTATCTAAGGAAAATTTCTTTATATACAATATTCTTCGTAAAAACTCTATTGTCATTGAGTATGTTTCCTTGACCATTTTTATTTGAAATATGAAATTTTCGGCCGTCGAACGAACGAACTCTACTCGCAGCTACATATAATTATCCACGAGCAAATACAGGTAGTCTCAAAAGAACACCTATCTTTTCAAATGTTTGCCCCTGTGACTTGTTAATGGTCATAGCAAATGCGGGTATAATTGGAAATTGTGTCCGCTGAAATTTAAATGGAAGAATTATTCCAGAAAATAGAAAATTTATTCGTGGAATTAAAATTCTTTTATTGCGAACTACTCCCATTAATACTTCGCAATCTGTGGTGTGGCGGTGCAAGCATATTTCTCTCATTCGGGTTCCATTTACTATGGCTTGTGCCATGTTCAAATTACGAATCAGCATAACAATGGAATTTATTTTCAATTTCAATTTATGCGGTGGCATTCCGCTTACGTTTAGTAAATTTAAAAATTAAGAATGATATTCATTTACGTCATTGACATCATTAGAAACTTAACAAAACTGTAATAAACCTTCTCCTCCCCTGAAAGACGATTAAGTATATCATTATTTATTGAAGCGTAGTCTTCATTGGTAGGAGCTAAAATTACGGAATTAAGAATTTGATCCGATAATATATTCTCACGAATATTACCATAGATATCAGTAATTAAACTATCAAAAAAACCAATTATTTGTTGTGGCAATTCAATAATGTCATCACCTAATTCTGGATAATTTCTTAATTCACCATTACCAAGTTTATTTATGAAATTCGACAAATTCTACTTCTTCTGGTCTAGCTCTCATATTTCGTGTTAAGGTAACTTTGTGAAAAGAATTAAATTCCTTCCAACTAATGATACAATTCTCAATTAAAGTAAATCGGGTCCCGTGTGGAACAACAGGTAAAATTTGCATTAAATCGCACCTTAGTAGAATAGTCTTACCACCAAATGGTGGAATAGAATGAACAAATAAAATAGGTTTTTCCTTCTGAGTGCGTACGGAGTGCCAAGCCAAATTTAATTTAGTTAATTTTGAGTTTTTTGTTGCAATTTTTTTTAGCAAATTAAGAGAGAAAGAGAGATCATGGCTTTATGATTGGCTAATATTCTTAACTGTTTTTAACTATCTTAGGCACAAAAATGTAGAATAAAAAATACATTCTGCACTGCTTCTATTGACAATATATCAAACAAACAAAAATCAAGCGAATACGTTGAGTTTAACTCAGTTAAAATGGTTCTTAACTTTTTCCACTTGCCTATTTATATATAGATTTTATTGTTTGCTGTTGTAGATAAATTTCGTTTTATTTTTTTATATATTAAAATTCACAAGAAGTGGTATTATATTTTTAAGAATTACAAGTTTTTAAGTATATGTATGTACAGAATTCTTTTTTTAACCTTTTAAGACTCAATTACCAAATTGTTTCACAATAAATAAAATATTTTATACTTTTTATTCCCACAACAGTTAAAAAAACACTCGATATTATAGGTTGGCAACTTTATGACAAACACAACTAAAAACAGTTGTGTATCGCAATAACTAAAATGAGTTTGGTTGTGCATAAGTTGGGTTGACTCTCACACGACCAAACTGAGTTGAGTGGAGAACCGCAATAGGGGCATGTATCTTCAAAAGTGAACTAACAACAAGTGGTCAAATCTTAAGTATATATATTAGGCCCAACTTAGTGAGTAATTAATAATACATAATATTGCCGGATTATTACATTGCGATTTTACAACTAAATTCAATCGTATTATTATAATTATTGTTGAAATAGATATACATATACACTTAAATATATGAAATTACTTTTAATTTCCTTCAAAAAATTAATTTTTCTTTTTCAATAAGATCTAAATGCATTAAGATTTAGTTCAAAAAAGATTAACATATCAAACTTTAGTATGTAGGGCAACTTTGTGTTTTCGAACATAAACAAATTGTTGTATTTTTTAAATATTTTTTACACAAGTGAGATCTGCCAAAACCAAATTGAAATTTTTGGCAAAGTTTAAAAAAACTTTCTTTGTATTAATATTTCTGTGAAAATTTAAATTTTTTGATGAAGTTGAATAAAAAACACTTCAAACTAAAAACCAAAATTTTATTTTTCTTAATAATGTTAGCATTTATAAGAATAAAGTACGATTCGTTTTACTTTCACCCACACCTTACTACTCTAGTTGAAAAAGACTAAAAAACATGGGAATGTGAATTGCAGAACACCAAAAATGCTAAAGTAATCCACTTTCGAGTGAATTCGGATTCTAGAACATACCCGATAATTATTAGGCCCGACCAAAGTCGGACATAAACTTAGTGATAGTAATAATACATAAATCTAGTGTTGAGCACAAAAATATTTTTAACAAACAGCATGTTGTTCCGTTCTGCTAGTGTTTGTCAGAATGATTTACACATTTGTCTTTGTTGTAATTTGTTCTTTGATAACTATCACATGTAATTTGCCTTATAAAAATATGATAAAAGTTTGCTTTACTTAAATTCCTGAAGAAGAGAACCGATGGTGATCGAAATATGGAATAAAAAATAAAAAAAAATTTAAATAAAACAAAAAAAAAAAAAAAAGAAGTTTTATTTAATATATGACCTAGAGCCGGAATAAAAAATAAAAACAAAGATTTTTAACAAATTTCATCTGGAGTGTGGCGTATTAAAGCCGTAGTGTCCCTCTTTTTTAAGCGGATGTGTCCGGTAAAGTTCAAGATATTACGAGCAAGGAGATTAGGATGGGACTGGAGTTTTGTTAAATATTTTCCAGCATATTTTAATATTTAAATTACGATGTAAAATTGAATTTTTCATGTACTATAGAGCCGATGTTATCAACCTTAAAATTTTGTTTTGCCTTCGTTGGATTCTCCCTACATTGGAAGATGAAGCAGTGCCCCATAGCTGAATTCCGTAACACCAAGTTTCAAAAGCGACTTGTATATTAAGTTTACAATCTAGATTGAGGGTTGAATTACTACCAATCAGCCAATGTATCTGACTTAATTTAAGTTTTATTTGTGTTAGCTTAGAATCAATGTGGTTTTTCCATGTAAGCCGTCGGTCAAGGTGTATACCAAGGTATTTCACCTGTGAATGTTGAGGAACAACTTGATTGCTGATTCGAATGGGGAACAACTGTCTCTTCGTAGGGTAAATGTGACGTGAACACACTTTTGTTCATTTACTTTTATTCTCCATAAATTCAACCACAGTTCCAACAGGTTAATATGTTCTGAAGATATCGTGAGGGTTTTCATGCATACTAAGGCAGGCTGTATCATCGGCAAATGTAGAAGTGAGGATATTACTGCTCAAAGGCATATCATACGTATAAATCAAATACAAAACTGGCTCCAATATACTCACCGGCACACCGGATGAGATAGTTTCGGGCACACTCATGAAGTCTCCTTCCACAACAGTGAACTTCCGGGTAAGAATGTAACTTTCCAAAAGATTTAGAATGTTTATGGGTACATATGTCTTCAATTTTAAAATTAGGCCTTCATGCCACACTTTATCAAATGCTTGAGAAAGAGAGAAGAACAATACTTCTTTTCTTCAAATGTTCTTCTTATAAAATGAACCAATCCATGAGTTTGTTCAATGGTGCTATGCTGACTTCTAAAACCAAATTGATGGTCCGGTATGCACCCATTATCAGTTAGAATTGGGGACAATTTTGTCATGAGCAGCTTTTCGAAGAGTTTTGAAATTGTTGGCAGTAAACTTATTGGCCTATATGACTCAGGCTTGGTAAGATCTTCTGCCGCCTTTAGAATCATTGCGACCATTGCAAGTTTCCAGCTGTGTGGATAAAACTCCAGTCGTAAAATGCTATTAAAAATAAATAACAGGATGCAATTAACACAATTTATCATCTTCACATATGGGTGAGGTAAGTCACTTCGTAGTTGGCTACAAATTGTAACGATCGTGAGAAATTGCTCGGAGGAGAGATCATGAAAAAAGCTTTAAAAAAAATCTATACCATTCGGAATTTTTTGTATGTCAGTACGCCAGTAAGTGTGCTCCCCGCTCGAAATGACGTCCAAACCCATTTTTTAAATTGTGTTGAACAACGCTCAACTTCTAGGTGTAATAAGACGCGATCCCCAGAACGTATGTTTTGCATTGTAGTCGCCAGCTGCTACGAAACAAGGTCCAAAAGTTTTGTAAAAATCCTCGTACTGATCCTCAGTGATTGAAAATCCGGGAGGGCAGTAAATTGATGATATCACGAGATTTGTACAAAAATTTTCGATACAAATTTTTGTTGCCTGCAAATGGTCCTCACAAATGTTCCCAAGAATATAGTGCTTGAGTCTTGACTTTATTAGAATTGCTGATCCTCCGCATGCTCTTCCTCTCGGGTCCTTTGAATCATATAAGGTGTAGCCAATCATTTTAAAAAGGCTTCTCGAAGTCAAAAAAGTCTCAGATACCAATATTATATCAATACTTTTAACCGTGAGGAAATGCTTAAGTTCGTTTTTATGTTGGCGAATGCCGTTTGTGTTCCAGAAACATACTTTTAACGTGTTCATGGCTTGCTAACTAATGCTTGAAGAAGTGTGTTCTGCATTCGTAGCATTTCTTGCATCATGCTAGTCATATTTGTTGTAAAGTTTTTTGGACCAGATTATCAATCAATATTCAAGGCGAGTAAAATTAAAGCTTGCGTTTGCATTTGTTGTATTATTTTGTTGTGACACTTTTTGCATGGAAACTGAGTTAATCTTCACACCGTCAGCATACGATAATTGTGTAGAGATTGGTTGGGCCATAGGAGGATAAGTAGCGGTGTACGTATTTCCTGTTTGCGCAGGGGTTACTTTAGGCTTTTGACTCATAGCCTGTTTAACGAAAGAGTATACAGGACATCCTCTGTAGTTAGCAGTGTGATTAACCACAATTACTGCACTTTTTTCCTTCTGGTCATTCGATTTATTGCAAATAGCAGTCTCGTGCAATTCACCGCACACAACACAAACAGTGGCTAATTTGCAGTTAGTTTTTGTATGGCCATATTCTTGAGAGTTATGGCAATGTACGGGTTCTGAGCGCTTGTGTGGTTCTTCAACTGTGATTTTTCGGTATAACAGATATTTTAAATTATAAATAGGATGTGTCTCATTTTTCTTCAGTTTAATATCATTTGGCTTCAGTTCAATGCGTAATAGAGGTTGGGGGATCATCTCCCTGTTTATTATGTTAGATACATTTTTTAACTTAAATCCTTTCAGGGTGAGAGCATTTTTTATTTCATCAGGAACAGCGTAAGAATCTATGCCCTTCAATACGATCTGTAAGCCTTAAGCTGGAATGTTTGAATTTTTTCTCTCAAATAGATTGGTGATGGTTTGGATGCTTTTTTGAGGGTACTTCGGGTTTGTGTTGTCATCATGCAATATTTTAAAACGGTTTTGTCGGTCAGCTGAGGCGGCGGCGTTAACCCTGGATATCTTGGATATCCGACAGGCAACTTAGGTTATTGACTACTGTTGTCTGTAGTGATAACTTGGTCAAGTGATGAACACGAGCCCGGAGCGAATAATGGCACTGACTTAAATAAAGAAGTACTAGGCAACGGTAATGTTAACGAATCACTACTTGGCATTGGAGTAAGCGAAGTTGATCGCTCGCGTAAAATTGGCTTTGCCGTTAGAAAAAGATTGTCATCCGATTTTTTATTTATATTGTTTGCATTAAGAGCTACAGAACAGTAAAATAGGTATTTCTGCCGTTAGAACTCACTTTGCATTTTTTTGTTTTTGAGGTACTCATGCAGAGTATTCCTCAGTCACTTTACAATTTACAATTTACCCCACAATTATATATTTATTTATTTGTATGTAACCTGCACAACAAGATTGAATCTTATAATTTACAGTACAGGAATAAATGTTACAAACAAAATTACATAAAAGTTTTGATCAAATAATACAATGATATGACAAATGAAAAAATAATTAAAATTAATATAATAAATTAAAATTAAGAATTAGTTAATTAATATTAAGAATTAGTTAATTAAACAGCAAATACAGTGATTTTTTAAATTGCGTTGCTTTTCTGGTTGTTTGTAGGGTATGCGGTAATTGGTTCCAGAGACGAATCGCGTTAATAAAAAAAATGATTCTCTGAGGCGGTGAGACGATGCGTCGGAGTTATTAATCTAGTTCCTCTTCCAGGTAAAAACATTGAAAATTAAATTGAAAAAAATGTTTTTGAATGTTTGGTGAATCTTTATTTACTTGCAACTCTAGGTCGCGCTAAATTCAGATTGATTTTAAAACTAAATATTTTGGGCTTATATACTACTTATGAGAATATCACTAAATCTAGAATTAGTACAAACATTTGGTGGGAAAATTTGTGTATAAATATTTGGGGTGTTTTGTGTGTAAATATTTTGTATGTTTCCCACAAGTGCAATGGTATAGGTGCAGTTGTATGTGAGGCCATTTCAAGTGCACGTCGCTGCAACGGCAATAGTCATAAACGTTTGCAGCGAAAGAGGCACAGGCGGCGTGCCAATTGTTGTTGCATGCAAGAGCAGCGACACTTTATATTTCATGGGAATGCAAGCGGTCATTTGATCTATAAAAAATAATAAATTATTTCCCCATTATGAGTTAAGTGTGCCACACACACAAAAGGCTTTAAGACAATTTTGTCTGCCGGCATGCACTGATAGTTAGTGACACATGATATTCTTTTAGTTATTTTGTGCATGCGTCTAAAACGATAAATACTTTCATGTTGATGTTGTTTAAAAGAATTATATCATACCATGCTACACCTCCGCTTTTGCAAGAATGTTCATATAACGATAGTTTTATGGACATTCTTTTACAATATGTGTTGTTTAGTTTTGAGATTTATTGTAGTTATTAATTTTGTTTATAATTATAATAGCTTATACTAATTATTAAATTTTACATGTTTGTATGTTTATGCTAATTCATGTGAGTTTAATCCAATTATTAATATATTTTAATTTTCTTAATTTTATTTGTTTACTGATATTGCGTTTTCAGTTATATTTTGGTCTACTAATATTTATATGCTTACCGGCCGGTGACATTTATATTTAATTTTATGGAATATATAACTTAAGCCTATTTTTATGTACTACTTGTTCTTTGTTTGTTTTCTTATCTACTATTGTTACATTTTTTCTTACATTTATTTTCTTAATTTTATATGGACCTTTATATTGGTTTTCTAGTTTGTGTCCTGTTTCATTTTTGAGTAAAACTAAATCTCCTATTTTCAAATTCTTATCTATAACATTCTTATCGTAGATATTTTTTTGCTTAAAATTGTTCTTATCCAATAGCTGTTGAGCTCTCTTATATGCTACTTCTAACCTAAACTTTGCCTCTTTGGCGTAATTATCTATTTTATGTACTATATAGGAGAAATTCTACCAATCTCAGAAAATTGTTTAAATTCGTTTGGAAGCCTTGAAAAAATTAATTCATATGGACAGTAATTATGAACTGTGGAAGGTGTAGTAATAAAACAGTATGTAAAATATTTTAACCATTCGTCCCAGTCTGTTTTGTCTACTGAAATATAAGAACGTACGTATTCATTAAAGGTTCTATGGCTTCTTTCTATTGTTCCTAATGTTTGATGATGATGAGGTCAGTTTCTCGATTTTCATAAAATTGCAAATTTCTGTTAATATAAAATTTTTATATTCTGTTCCCATGTCCAAAATGAACGTCTTCATTGGACCATAGGTAAGTATAAAATGTTCGAATATTGCCTTAGCAATTGTTTTAGCACTCTTGTCCTGGATGTATAAGTAGGTTACTAAATATTTGGTTAAGTCACATATGATAGTGACTGCGTATTCGTTTCCATTAATCGATTTTGGAAATGGTCCTATAGTATCTACGTACACCGTATCAAAGGCTTTATTTGGTGCTTGCGTGATAGTCATTGGACTTTTCAAATGTTTAGTTGTTTTAGCTATTTGGCATTTATGACATTTTTTGACATATTTTGATATATCTTTCGACATGTTTTTCCAATAATAATATCTTTTTATTTTTTCTATTGTTCTATATATTCCACAATGTCCTCCTTCTATGGGATCATCGTGATGTTTCAGCATAATTTCGAGAATTGCTTTGGCATTCTTCCTATCAATTTGGGTCACCTCATTCAGTAGCGCTACTTTAATTTTACTTAATATTTTATTGCCCATAATTTTAAATTTATTAACTGAGATAAATTCGAAAATTTTCTCACTAGGTGCCACTTGAATTTTATATACATATATTGTGTTTACCGGCCACATATTCGAGCCTAGAGAAAAATTGTCCTAAGTCAAAGTTCCCTTTAGTAAACAAATCATTAATTTGTATATATGTTACTATAGATTTTCCTCGTTTGATGTAACATCTTCCGGGGGAAATCTTTAGTTTATAATATTTTCTGACGTCAGTTAGTTAAAGGTACATATATACTGGGCTTTTCATTATTATTATTATTTTTGAATTTATGCTGTCTGTCTTTTTTTATCTTTCTCTTTGATTGTCATCGATCTGGTCGTGACTTTTAGTATAGAACAAATTTTATTATTCATGTCTTTTAAGTCGTTTATAGTAATTCTTGATAACGCGTCGGCGACATAATTGTCTTTTCCCCAAAAGTATTCTACAGTGAAATCATATTCTTTTAAATCTAGCCGAATAATTGTTAATTTGGAGCTTTGGATTTTTCATTGTTCCTTTTTCTCTTTTTTTTCTATTACGTAGTTTACACATTTTTTCCTGTATTTTTGTATGATTTAAAAAAAAACTTTTTTTATCTTAGGACTAGTTTTTGTTTTGTGTTTTTCTTTAATATATGTATAATATATATAGTAAGAGGGTAGGTTGTTGTGTATTTAATTAAGAGATTAAGCCGCTACTTCAGATGCCTCCGCACCGTTTTCAACCTCTTCTTTTGAGGTCTCTTCCAATTTGGCCTTCTTGTCTGGTGTCACTTTAGCAGCATCTGTTTTGGCTTCACCTTCGACTACTTTCCTCTTGACTGCTTCAGCGGGAGAAGAATTTGTAGAATCACCATTAGCTTCAGCAGCAGGTTCTTGTACACCATTCTCTTCAGTAGTGGCTGGCGCTGAGTTTTCAGCAGCAGCTTCAGTGGCAGTAGGAGGTTCAACTTCGGCGGCTGTACCATCGGCTTCAGCTTTCTCGAGTGCAGCTGATTCGCTATCTCCATTCTCCTTGTTTCTTCACTGGGTGATTTATCCTCAGCGGATGAAGCATCTCCACTCTCTGTTGTAGTGGGTTCCTCAATGGTAGGAGTATCAGAAGAAACTTCTTTCTTGCCAGTATCAACCTCCTCAGAAGCTACTTTCTCAACAACGGGAGTTTCTTTGTTTTCTACAGCAACATCGGCCATTTTGTTTTTATTTCTTCAGAACCCGTTTACAGATTTGTAGAGAACGTTAGATATATGTATTTTGTTAGTAAAACACAATGTAACATACTGCACATGTCTACACTGCTTAGATGATTAACGCCGAAAATTGGATTGTCATGATGGAGAGCAATTATTCGGTAGAATCTGCTGGCTTCTCTAAATGCATGTCTCCAATAGTTTGGTAAATTTAAAAAAAAATACAGAATAGGAATTCAACTGAGCATAAGCTTTGTATG
Organism: Germaria angustata; assembly: GCA_963681545.1. Taxonomy (NCBI): domain Eukaryota; kingdom Metazoa; phylum Arthropoda; class Insecta; order Diptera; family Tachinidae; genus Germaria; species Germaria angustata. The sequence goes on along the minus strand of OY812998.1, from coordinate 78,619,707 downwards.
TTGGATCCTATTTTCCTTTTTTTATTTTTAGACAAAGGATAAGCAAGAATGCTGTGTATTCCTTTATTCTAAAGAATAAAGCAGGATAATAACTGGCAGGGTAATAACTGGCAGGATCGCCATAAAAACATTGAAAATTAAATTGAAAAAAATGTTTTTGAATGTTTGGTGAATCTTTATTTACTTGCAACTCTAGGTCGCGCTAAATTCAGATTGATTTTAAAACTAAATATTTTGTTTGGGCTTATACACTACTTATGAGAATATCACTAAATCTAGAATTAGTACAAACATTTGGTGGGAAAATTTGTGTATAAATATTTGGGGTGTTTTGTGTGTAAATGTTTTGTATGTTTCCCACAAGTGCAAAGGCATAGGTGCAGTTGTATGTGAGGCCATTTCAAGTGCACGTCGCTGCAACGGCAATAGTCATAAACGTTTGCAGCGAAAGAGGCACAGGCGGCGTGCCAATTGTTGTCGCATGCAAGAGCAGCGACACTTTATATTTCATGGGAATGCAAGCGGTCATTTGATCTATTAAAAATAATAAATTATTTTCCCATTAAGTGTTAAGTGTGCCACACACACACAAAAGGCTTTAAGACGATTTTGTCTGCCGGCTTGCACTGATAGTTAACGACACATGATATTCTTTTAGTTAATTTGTGCATGCGTCTAAAACGATAAATACTTTCATGTTGATGTTGTTTAAAAGAATTATATCATACCATGCTACACAGGTCTACCAAACTGAATTTTATCAAAAAGATAACCAGGTCTACCAGAGTAAATTATTTTATGAAGAAGTGCCAGGGTTTTTATTTTCAAATAATTTTCAAGAGTAACACCAAAAATATTTCTTAAGAAATTAGATACATGGCTGAATCTCCCAAGACCATAAACATATCTTATTGTGTTGTTGAATGCACCATTAAGCCGGCGTGTGCTATCCGCGTCACATTTAGCAAATAGTTCACATCCATAAAGCATAGCCGGAAATATATAGGTCTTAGCCAATAGCAATCTTATCATGAGAGTAGACCACAGCGAGCGAAGGTTGCCATACGTCTGGGCGACAATAGTCTTAACATGATCTGTCCATGTTAGGTTGCCGTTGAAAAGTATTCCCAGATTTTTGGCAGAGGACTATTTGCTTCTTTATGAATCACCATGCACTTAGACTTTTGAGGATTCAAGCAGAGGCCGTTTGCCAAAGTCTTTGTGGAACAATGCACACTTCTTCGCGCTAAGAGTGAGTCCAGCCGACGATATCCGGTTAAGAACTTCCGCAAATTTTTCAAGTGGTCGTCAAAAGTTGTACCCTTTACGATTATATCGTCAAGGTAGACTAAACACGTCCTCCAGTGAAGCCCCTTTAATACCTGATCCATCAGAAGCTCAAATGTAGCTGAAGCATTGCAGAGTCCAAACGGCATAACTCTAAACTGCCATAAACCATCACCCGTACTAAAGGCAGTCTTCTCCTTGTCCTTATGAGCAATTTTCACTTGCCAATAACCCCTTAGCAAGTCTAATGATGATAACCACTTTGTTCCGGCCAGCGTGTCTAGGGTATCGTCGATCCTGGGTAGTGGATAACTACCCTTTTTCGTAACATCGTTTAGTTTTCGGTAGTCCACACAAACGGGTATGTTCCAGGTTTCGACTCGGATTGAAAACGAAAAATTTTTTGAATCCCCATAATTTATAAAATGGTGTTCTGAATTCAGCATGTTTTTCCACATTCGAAGTTTATGTTCGAAAAATGTCAACGGCCACAGCTACGCAAAAATCGACGGCGGTCGGCAAAAAAGTTGCAAAAAAATTAACAAATTACAAAAATAACACCCAATTTTCACGATGATTTTTTTACTTGTCTTTAAGACATGTCTTCTGTTTGTAAGCATATTAGGTAGAAAAGAAAGAGGGGTAGCAAAAGAAACGTGGTTTCTGTTTTCGTGATTTTTTTACAACAACAATGAAGAAAAACACATCTCTTCCTTTTAGCTGTCATTCGCAATTTTACTATTATATTTTATTTGCATTCGTCTGTTAAGGTGGTTATTTCTGTGTTCTTCTTTATTTTTCTTGTTTTAAAGCGACAAGTGCTTGTTTTTTGTTTTGTGTGTATATAAATAAAATAAATATAAATAAAAAGTTCAAATAAATATAAACCATGTGGAAAAACGAAATTGTGGAGCTTTTAATATCTAAATATCAGGAACACGAAAACTTGTATGATGTACGTAATCCTACATATATGGACCGTGTCAAGCGATCTAGCTCTTTGTTCACAATCTGCCAAGAGCTAATGATATATACTTTTTAAAGTTATATTTTAATAAAAGACGAAATTATTTCAATTAATGTACTTATAATAATTTAACTTGTTTTATTTTAATTTCAAAATAATAAACCAAAGTATTACATTCTATGAATAGGCACAATAAAATAAGTTATTTTCCATATACATATGTACCTACTCAAAAACCTTTAAATATTCATTTTAAAAGTGTTTCCAAATTGCCTGGCATAATTCCAGAACTGCACGACAAAGAAAGGTTTCCCATAGTCTCGTCTGATAATTTGTGCTTTTGATGGACTCTCCAGCAGCGACGTATTGGAGTGTGGCTGCCAATTTCTCTGCTGGAGTTATCGCTTCTCTCAAGATGGTATCTTGTTTTACTATATCACCTTCGATTTTTGCGAGTATCAAATTAAATGTCTCGGCTTATTCTGATATAGTTCAGAAAAGACGACTTATCTCCCAAGAAGTCGTTCATAAGAAACGAAAATGTACCTCGCTCCACTCAGCATTTCCGCCATTGCTTCACCCACTCACTAGTTTTAGTCAACTAGTTTTACCTCCATTGCTTTCTTCGAGGTTTTTCTGTATAGCACCCAATTTTGATTTTTTTTTAAGAAAATTTACTTTTTTAAATACTTTACTTCTCAAGTTATTAAATTCCGTTTTTGGCGCCCAAATTATAGAAATAAAAGGAATTAAAGATAAAGTAAAAAAAACAACTCTGGCTGTCAAATAAGAGTTTTTTTTTACAACAACAGTGAAGAAATAGACATGTTTTAAAAATCATCATGAAAATGTGACATGATTTTGGGAGCAACTTTAAAAGAAAATAAAAAAAGACATGTCTTAAAAAATCATCGTGAAAGTTGGATGTAAAACAATTTACAGAGTATGAAAAAGATATTCAAATTTTTCATTTAATTTTCAACGCGAATAAAAACAAAATTAATATTCTTAAAGAAACATAGAATGAAAATAAAATTATTCAATACTCTCAAAAAAGACAACGAACGAAAATAAAATTATTTGCTTTTGGTTGATCTGCTTGCATGGCGTTATTTATCAGCGCGGCTGTTTGCCGGCTATAGACATATCGACTACGTTGTCCTGGCACCATTTGTTGTTAAAACAAAGTATTGCCTGATTATTGCATTGCGATTTTACAACTAAATGCATTCGAATTATTATAATTATTGTTTAAATAGATTTATATATATGAAATTAGTTTTAATTTCCTTCAAAAAAATTCATTTTTCTTTATCAATAAGATCTAAATGCATTGAGATTTAGTTCAAAAAAGATTGACATATCAAACTTTATTATGTAGGGCAACTTTGTGTTTTCGAACATAAACAAAATTGTTGTATTTTTTTCATGTTTTTTTACACAACTGAGATCTGCCAAAACCAAATTGATATTTTTGGCAAAGTTTAAAAAAAATTTGTTTGCATTAATATTTCTGTGAAAAATTGATCTTTTTTGATGAAGTTCAATAAAAAACACTTCAAACTAAAAACCAATATTGTATTTTTCTTAATAATGTTAGCATTTATAAGAATAAAGTACGATTCGTTTTACTTTCACCCACCCCTTACTACTCTAATTGAAAACGAATAAAAACATGGGGATGTGAATTGCAGAACACCAAAAATGCTAAAGTAATCCACTTTCGAGTGAATTCGGATTCTAGAACATACCCGAAAATCTAGTACTACCATTCTTTTTCTTTACCAGGACTACCGGTGAGCTCCACGTGCTTGTTGACGGTTCAATTACCCCACTCTGCTGCATTTCATTGATTAACTCCTTACCTTCGTTACGCTTGGCAAGTGATACACTTCTGGGCGCATGCTTTGTGGATCTCGCTTCGCCAGTATTAATCTTATGCCTCACAATGACCGTTCTTCCTTGGCTCTTATTATTTATGGCGAAATCGGAGGCGTATTTCCTCAGCAGTTGTTTTGCGTTGTTTGTATCAGATGCTGGCAGCTCTGTTGACCATTTGTCTACATGTTGTTTAAAAGTTTCGCGTTCTTTGGGTGGCAAGCTAGCAGATTTCATCTTGGACTCACAATTTATAACTGCCTTTCCGCAGTTAAAACATTTAAATCTTAATTTGTTTGAATTTTCGGCCAACGCTTGCAGAACTCATTCCTTTATCACACTAACCAGTCCATCTACTGTCTCATTAACCCCCTCTAGCTCCCGTATTTTGTGCTCCTGTGGCCTTAAAATTACCCTGACTGTCTCTTGGGCCAACGCAAATGAGACGGTTTCAGCGAATGATGCCGTTTGTGTTGCGCATACAGCAAATTTGATATCAGGATCACGAATTCCGTTCACAAATGTCTCCGTTTTAAAAGTGATCCAAAAATGTGTGACTTTCTCCAGGATAGCTAAGCTCGTTAGGTCTCTGTGTTCTGTCTCTTAGCTTCATTCTGTGGATCTCCCGTTTATGCTCTCCATCATACTTACGTTGCAGAGCCCTTATAATATCCTCATGGTTGTTTCTTGATGTAGCGCGCACAGTTTCTAGGACTTGTGCACCAGCGCCTTTTAATGCCAAGATTAACTCAGTGCATTTCTCCTCCGCGACCCATGCATTTCTGTTGGCTACAGTTTCAAACTGAAACTGAAAAATGTTAATGTCAAAGGTGGGCGCCCTTGCTCTAGCTTTTTATTTGTTGCTTGCATCATTTCATTATTGTCCTTAACGCTTTGTTTGACCTCATTGACAGACTGCATCATCATTTCATTATTGGTCTCAGAGCTTTCTTCCATCTTCTGGACAGACTGCATAATATGGCAAGCGTAGAGCCTAATACCCAGTTTCTAAATAACAAGTGCATTCTCAGACAGACAAGTGGTACACAGACAAGTATGTAAGAAATTGAGATTTTACATTACACTTGTCTGACTTAATAGCCAGTTTCTAAATAACAAGTTATTAAAATTACTTGTTCAATTGAGCACAAATTCATGTTTTGCGTTTTTATTAAACAAGTGTCAAATTTTATTGAGTGAAAACGTAATTGCTGTTTTTTTTTTTTGTGGTTTCTACATTGCAGTTTCAATTGTCAAAACTGTTAAAAGAAGACAACCAAAAAAAATAATTGTGTGCAAAGTTATTTGTGAAAATTTAGCAAACTGTTAAAAAAATAATATATATAAATTGCAGCAAAAATTTGTTAATACCAAAATATGGAAGATTCGATAAAAAAATTTTAAGTAAATACATGCTTATATACTATGTATGTATAATTGTGTGCATTGCAAATAAAAATATTTTTGGAAATGAATTAACAATAAAATAAATATTTCCAGCGTGAAGAAAACTAATCACAATCAGTTTCAAAAGTTAGTGGAATTGATGGAGGAAAATCAACAATTATCAACCAACATTCCGGTGTTTGGAAGTAATAAAGCTGCAGTGGAGCAAACATGGGACAATGTGGCGAAAAAAGTAAATGCCTTGGGGCCACCAGTAAGAAGCGGACAAGAGTGGAAGAGAGTAGGTATTATTTAGATTTTTTAATTTTGTTCTTTATTTAAAGTGTTAGGTATGGCAAGACCAGAAGTGCAGAGTTAAATAAAAAAATAAGTGAAAACAACAAAAGCCTTCATGCAACTGGTGGTGGTCCGTGCACAGTTAACAATTTAAAGCAACTGGAGCATCAAATCGATAGAATATGCCACTTATCGTCAGCAGCAGCGCCTAGTGGTACTGTGTTAGGAGTGCCTTACGCACTAAAAAGTATCGAAATAAAAAAAAACATGTTGAAGAGACTTCGGACCGGACAAAACTTTTACGTAATCAACTTGACATGCAGAATAAAACGCTTAAAATTATGAATAAGCAAGCAGAGACAGCCAAAAATCAAGCTGAGGCATCAAAAGCGCAGCTTAATATTCAAAATAAAGCTCTGAAAATAATGAGCAAGCATACAGAAGCAGCCAAAATGCAAGCTGAAGCAGCTAGAATGCAAGCTGATGCAGCAAATGAGCAGGCAAAATCAGTGAAAGTGATAGCAGACTCTATAAGAGACGTAAGCCAGTCGTTCAGAGATATTATTAAACATTTGAAAGACGAAGATTAATTTCAAAGAATATTGTCATTATTGGTAATGACTTAAACATGATTTATTCATAGCCGGAATTTTGATATTGTCACAACATTGCTCTTATATTTATTTATTATTTTTTTTTAATTTTATTTTTTCATTTATTAATTTTTTTATTTAATATAGTTGTTGAAGCTTCGTAGTGAACAGATGTGTTAGCGGAGTTTTTTTTACATACTAAACAAACAAAAATACAAAAAAAAATATTTGTATTAAGTACCGATTCGTAATAAGTACAGATTTTGTGAAATTTGTTTTATTTGCATTAATAATTTTTCATATAATCTGAAACAAGAAAAACTAACAAACAAAAAAACAACCGTAAACAAAGTGACTGAGGAATACTCTGCATGAGTACCTCAAAAACAAACAATTGTGAAGGGAGTTCTAACGGCAGAAATGCCTATTTTACTGTGAGTTCTGATATTCTTAATGCACACAATAAAAATAAAAAATCGGATGATAGTCTTTTTCTAACGGCAAAGCCAATTTTACGCGAGCGATCAACTTCACTTACTCCAATGCCAAGTAGTGATTCGGTAACATTACCATTGCCTAGTTCATCTTTATTTAAGTCAGCTCCATTATCCGCTCCGGGCTCGTGTTCATCACTTAACCAAGTTATCACTACAGACAACAGTAGTAAGAAACCTAAGGTGCCTGTCGGAATGGACAGATATATCACAGTGGTAAAGGGCGGGCGAAGCCCAAATTCTTCAAAGATCTCGTCTATTCCCAAGATATCCAAGGATATTGACGCCGACTCAACTAATCGCCAAAACCGTTTTTAAATATTGCAAGATGAGAGCGACAAACCCGAAGAATCCTCGAAAAAAAAACTCAAAACCACCACCTATCTACCTGAGACAAAATAATTCAAACACTCTTTGTTGGAGCGTAATATTAAATAGAATTCAACTTTTAATTAAATAGAATTTAATTTATACACTGCATAAATCTGAATTGTTATTATATTTCTTATTAAAAATAATCAAACTTAATTATTAAGTAAAATTCTTCAAAATACCGCTATTTAAGTGCAAACATATGTACCTATATATTATAGGTACATATGTACCTACATATATAGATATGCACTTATTATATAGATAGTTAATGACCTTTGTTAAGTATAAGTAAATAAGTAAATAAATAACTAACTGTCCTCTCATTAAGTCTCTCTGAGTCATAAATACCTGGAATAAATAAGAAATAAACAATGGAATGTAATAATATAAAAACAAGAATGTAAACAATAAAAGCAGACAGTTTGTGAATATACGGAGATCGAAGTAACAGTGTTATTATTTTGAAATTCAGTACCCAAAGTTTTAATAATATAATTCATAAGTTATTTGAGTTTTTGATTCGTCGCCTTAAAAATTATTAAGGCTAAACATTTTGGCGCCCGAGCAGGGACTAGATTTAAAAAAAATATATATATAATAATTATAAAAAATAACATAAACTGATAAATGACTTCAGTTTATACAATAATTAAAAAACTTATTTTAAAGAATAATAAAAAACAGAAAAACTGATGTTATTTCAGTTAAACAAATTTGATAAAACTGATAAATTATTTCAGTCAAACACATAAAATAAACTGATAAATTACTTCAGTTTAACTAATTTTATAAAATAATTAAAATTAAAAAAAAAACACAATTTTTTGTTGCGTGTAAAAAGTGAAACATATTTTATTAATCACCATAAAAAGACTTATGAACAATTAAATTAAAAATTTGGTAAAATAAATCTTTTCAACATTACACCAACAACAGATCTCCATCAACAATCCAACAGATCTCCATCAACAATCCAACAGATCTCCATCAACAATCCAACATATCTCCATCAATTTCACATTTGGGAAATCTTCATAATCGTGTCCAGATGCCCCGTTGCCGTTGCATCCTGGGTAGAGCTGAACTTAAGAAGGGGAGTGATTTCGATTCGAATCAAGAGGTAACAAGTGTACAAAATATTTGTGTTTTTCTACCCTTAAATTTGTAATTTAATCAAATTTAAGAGATTTTTGTAAGTTAATCAAAAATTATTCTGCATTGCAAGTCAAACGCAAATACATTTTTACACTTGAATTTTGTGAAACAATTTATTTATTTAATATTATATTGTTTGTTGTTGGCTTAGCTAGGTATATGCCTGCATTTCATTGGCGCTAACCAAATCATCAGTACCCTTTAGCCAAATCATGATTGAAAGCATTCAAACCTTGTATACTTAAGCCACAGACTACAAACAATATATGAGAATTCAAACAGAACTTAATCATATTTTTCTATTTGTAATCAACAAAAACACAAAAGTATAAATAGCTTGAGGATACTTGTGTGACTACAAAATCACTGTTGTTAAGCCTTCTAACAAAAAACAAACAGTCAAGTGTGCCTGAAACTTCATTCAGCGTACAGTCACATCAGTCTCGACTTCCGAATATGAAGCTTCCCAAATTTACTGGGAAATACAGCGAATATAAGAATTTTATGAGCTTATTTGAAAATTTAGTTCATAATGATCCGACGTTGACAGATATAGAAAAGTTCAATCATTTAATATCATGCTTGTCCGATTCAGCTTTAGGTACAGTGAAAGCTTTTCAGATTTCTGAAGAAAATTATCCCAAAGCACTAGCTAGCTTAAAAAAGGTTTATGACAATGAATGTCTTATATTTTTCGACAATATAGCGAAACTTTTTGATTTACCAGAAATTACAAAACCTTCGGCTTCTGCTTTGCGAAGCATGATTGATACTGTGTCTGCCATTTATGATTCTTTGTTATCAGTAGGCGATGACAAGAAAATTACAAATGCTATTTTGATACATTTAGTGATGTCAAAAGTAGATCCAGTCAGTAAGTCCAAGTGGGAAGAAAAGCTTGATTTTGAAAAACTTCCTCTATGGTCTGACTGCGAAACCGCTTTAAACAAACGTTACCAGCATATTTCAGCTGATGAATCTTCTGGTTCAAGGCTAAGGTTTAATAAAAATAAAATTGAGAATACAAATAAAAGAAATACAAGACAAGACATCATTAAATTGCACAAAATCAAAGCAACCCGCTGACAAATGTCTGTTTTGCAAATCTACTCAACATATAATCAATAACTGCCCTTCTTTCACTTCTGAACCTGTAGCGAAAAGATTTCACTTTATAAAATCTCTGCCAATAGAACTATTCACAACAAAATTCATAACACTGCCACCCGCTTAAGCCTGTTCGTCCCGAACAGGCACAGAACCACTGCTTCCGTATTTTTCGAGTCGCTCTAAGTGCACCATCTTCATTTTAGATCGGGGGCTATTGTGGTTCTGTATCCTATACACAATATCGTTCAGTCTCTTTATCACCTTGTATGGTCCATTCCAATGTGTTCGTAGTTTACAGACAGTCCTTTCTTTCTCTGTTGGTTAAACAGTAAAAACAGTTGTCCCTCGCGGAATCCATCAGAATCCGCAACTCCATCGCACCTGACTTTCATTTTCTTCCTCTCTTTGACGACATCCTCATAGTATTCCTTGGCTTTTGCGGCTTTAGCTCCATTCTGTGGATCTGCCCCTTATGCTCTCCACCATACCTGCGTTGCAGAGCCGCGATTCTTGCCACCACCGTTCGCTGTACTGCCGCCATTGGCTTCAAATTATTTGACGGCATCCTCATAGTTTTCCTTGGCTTTTGCGGCTTTAGCTCCATTCTGTAGATGTGCCCCTTATGCTCTCCACCATACTTTCTGTCTGTAGCGGGCACAGTTTCCAGGACTTGTGCATCAGCGCCTGTTAATGCCAAGATTGACTCAGTGCATTTCTCCTCCGCGGCCATGCATTTCTGGTGGCTACAGTTTCACATCTACTTGCAGCTTCTGGAATAACTCGCATTGGCCCCTCCTACGATTGAAGATTACGTACCCTTGCTTCCAGACTTTGTGGGTTCTTATCGACACCATTCTCCAGCATATCAAGCTTCTGGCACATCGAATTTTCCATTGACGCTGCACAGTGGGGCCTTTTGACTTTTTTCGTTGCCAAAATCATAACTTTTGAACTGATAAAGATATTTAAAAATTTTTAAAAGCATTTGAAAGGAAACTCCTTTAGCTTTAATATATATGATTTTCACGGTCATAGGATAGGCGCGGCACTGTACACAGTGTCTGTTTTCGACTGTTTATATTACAAACATCATAACTTTTAAGGTAAGGAAGATATTTTAATAAAAATGAGTATCATTATTGGCCATAGCTTTGTGGAGGCACTATGCACAGTGGTTTTTTGTTGAAAACATCATAATTTTTGAAGTTACCAAGAAATTTGTAATGGGAAAAAAACACTTGATTTTAAATCTTTTAGGACCAAAATAAGTGCCCCCTTATTGTGACAGGCATTGGACACGATGACACCTTTGACCTTTCTTGTCGCAAAAATCATATATTTTGAAGTAATGATATTTTTAAAATTTCTCAAACAGTTAAAACACAACTTTTTGCGCTTTACAAGTAAATGACATTCTCATAGGGAAGTCTAGAAACTCTAATATAACATGTTATATTAATATAACTCTTTTTATTTATATTACAGATAAAAATTATTGAAATATTTTTAATACCAATGTTAATTTATAATATTATTTCATAGTATGATATATTATAATATGATATTGAGTTATTTTTATTAATTTTTTTAGTTACTTTTCTTCAAAATAGTCATTAACATTTTGAGCGATTTGTAAAAGACTTAACATATCGGAGCTATAATTATATTCTTTCAAATCCTTTCGAGATCTGACATGTCTCCGCGATGAAATCAGTGGGTCTGAAGAGGCCGCCAACATATTAAAAAGATCCTCATTCTGTCTAATCCGTGAAATTTTTATTCGCATATCTAAAGTGCTTGTAATCTTTGTTTTTGCATTCCTGGGCTTCTTCTATTAACTCTCCAATTGGTAAGCATTGATATTCAATTAAATTTTGGCCATGAGCCAAAATCCGCACCGTAGGAGTAAGTTTCTTCTCAGGGTACTTTTGAGCCAAAAGTTGGGCCATTTACCATTTCTCTAGAGTTTATAACATTTATAATAACTGCCAACCTTTTTATAATATGGTTGTCGACACCAGTAATTTGGGCTATTACCTCATCATTTTCAAAAAACGATCTGGACATGTTACCATCGTTAGTATTTCCATATCCCTGCTTTGGACAGTCTATTTTTAGTCCAAGGTTCTTAAGAAATTCATTTTGTATATTTTTTCGAGCAGTTAGTTTTTCTTTTGGTGTTGCATTCTCATGAAAACTTTCAACTTCTCTCGGAATTGTATACGCTAATTTTAAAATAAACTCCATGCACCTAATTCTGGCATGTAACGGAGAAATTCCATATTCATAGTTTTGCTCATCACTTGAATCATTAAAATTTTGAAAGTCCTTCTGTGACTTTTTGCAAATTGCATACTTCAAAGTTGAAGAAGTATCTGTTATTACATTTAAGACTTTGCCATCAATCATTGTAAAACAAAATTAATAATTAATGAAAACCTTTTTTCCATTCTTCATTTCAATACCAGAAGGCTTTAGTTCGGAAATTTGCTTTTTTATATCGTTTACTGTAGACTTGATTATTTCTGAAGACTCCTTTGCATATTTAAAAAATATCGGACGGCAAAAATGGACTGACGATGGGCGAGGATTTTTCCAATGCTCAGAGATTTCACTTCTAAGTCGTAAAGGAACTATAGAAGCCATAAACATATTTGGATCTGTAATAGTTATGTGAGTTGTCGATATTATTTGTTTGTAAGCACTTTGACCAGATGATCCATCACATCCCCACTTGCTTATCAATGTAACCCTATCTGGAAGTAATGCTCTTTCTTTTTCAGGAAAACTTTGAACTAAGCGTTTAGATGTATGATCCATTACGTCTTACAGTTCAACTTCTGCTGATATTTCAGTAACTTTTACATTACATGGTACTGCTTCTTTTTTGGCAGAGGTAACCTTTTTATATCCAGGATTATTTAAAAAGCTTCGTAAAATATTATATTTCTCCTTTGACAATCCCAAGTCCACAAATAACGCTAAGGCTTCTTCTATGCTATACTTTGTGGGTAATGCATTCGGAGGAGTTGGAATACTTTCTTTAATCCTTCGCAGTCGATCTGGGCTAGCAAGCTCCACAGCTTTTGAAATATCACACCTTTATTTATCTTTATCTTTTACGTATGTTAAGCGCAGGCTCGTTTGCCTTGCTCAACTTTATTACGATGGATAACTTGGTGCTTCACCAAGTTATTAATGTTCGTAGGGGTTTATTATCCTAGTAGGTCACCAGGATAATTCAAGCGATTATTTTCGGTTCAGTTGTTCAAGTGGTACACAAGAACAACGTAAACTGACTTGTTGTGGAAATGAAATTCAGCGATGTTTGCTGGATGAATGACAATCGTTCAATCACAAATTTTATTAAAAAATTATTGTATTTAAAGAAGAAAATTACAAATACAAATAATAAAGAAATACAAATACAAATAGAAATACAATACAAAAAAAGTAAAAAAATTTTAATTTTTAGCAGGCCGGAAACCGTTCATTCTTCTGATGCACTAATTATTTTCCCACCGTTAGCAGAGAACAGATATTGGATTTCATAACTGTGAATTAAATAACCAAATTATTTTCTCACTGACAGTAAAGCCCAAACAGATCTCAAATTTCTCCAACGTCTGACTAGTTATTTGATTTAGTACGTGTAAATAAAAATTTTGTTTTAATTTAGCTATGAATTATGCAAACGCGGTAATTCTCACGCCTAAATAAGAACGTAAAAAAGAGGTACGGATTTTGTTCAAGTATTATGAATTATGCAGACGCGGTAATTCTCACGCCAAAATGTGGGAAAAATAAGAACGTAAAAAAGAAGTACGGATTATGTTCAAGTATTATTAATTCTATTGAGAGTTGTTTTTATTTTTGAATAAAGAATAAAAAAAACTCAAAAGAATTAACAACGTACTTAAGACATAATGCTTCTGACAAATTCGATGTAGATATATCTTTTGTAGCATTTTGAAGTTTACGTTTTTTTGTGTACTTCGAACACTCGTTTATAGTTTTAGCATGTCATCCTTTTCTGCTGTCCAAAGATGTATGCGGTTCTTCGATGTTTTCAAAAGTTGTTACTCCATTTAGCCAGTCTGAGTACTTTTCCATAACGGTTTTTATCGTACGGTTTGAGGCAAGCCATTTTTACGAATATCCAAGAAAAGGAAGTGATTTTTGCTTTTAACATCCTTTTCGTGGTATCCTGGTAAACCGTAAATTTTTTTTACAATAGCCAAATTAAATACATTTTCATTATGTGATTTTCTAAATAACTCGAACAATTCCGAATTTTGAAATGACATTATGAGTTTTGGCACTAATCACTACTTTTGCAAAGTAAAACCTTAACTTAAATAAAAAGGTTCAAACTACCTGATTTGCGAAAATAAATCTAGGCCACAATTAACTGGATTATATACAACTGCAGTTTTTATTTTACTTAGTATAAAAACCAAGTTTTAAAACTACATGCCTATTTTCATAATGTGTTCTTAAATTTAAACATATAAACAAACAAAATTTCGTATTAATGAGAAGCAATAAATATTAGTAACAAGTGATGCAGTGAAAGCAATTGTATAGAGAGAATAATTTCTTTTCATATTTGGAATGCATCTTTGTTACATATATAAAATAATTTTTTATCTTTTAGTAATAAAATACATTTTATAACATAAAGTACAAGTTATTTTTCTGTTATTTTTGTAAAAAAAAAAACTCAGATTTGATCTTTCTATACGATTATATATCTTTCAATGAAATAAGGTTACATAGATATTTTTAAGTAAGCACATATGCACACATTAACAATATGTCATTCAGTTCCACTTATATTTAAATTTTTGTGCTGTAAGATAACATAAAATATAAAAAATATTAAAATTTTGGTAGCTTTTTTCCTTATTTGGCAATTTTTTTTTTTTAATTTTGGTTGCAAAAATATCTTGGATGTGGCAACGCTGGCTATAAGATTATAACATCTTTTTTCCAATTTCAAGAAAATCTGTAATTTTTTGTGGACCAATTTAGCTAAATTATTTAAAGTACTGTGTAGTAAATATGCTAAGAAAATATTGGCGTGACCATTTTTGCCCATTTTGAGATATTCTCTGTTTTATTTGTAAAAACTACCTAAATATAGGGTGTCTGAAAAACGGCAACTGCCGAAAAAGTAGGGTATCTGGTGGACATTTTCTTACTTTTTTTAATAAACAATGAATATACCTTTAAAACAATACAAAAAAAGTAGTTATCACATGGCAATATTTCTGATACTTCAATTCTAAAATGTCTTTTTTTTTCTCAAAATCACCTTTTTTGGACTTTCTAAAAAACTGTCGACTTTAAGCAGCTCCACCAGCTATAATTCTTATCCAATTAAGAAAAACGTTTTTGAATTCCAATCAGTAAAATGGTCTTTATACGATGTGTTCATTCATTTCACAAAATTTTGTCATCAAATTTTTTATTTTTGCCACGGTTTGTGGGAAGAGGCGCCACAGTGCGCTGGGAACTTCTCTCTCCATGTCAGTCGATTTATCTTTAATGATGTTAATCCTCACATTGACAGCCTCATAGATATCATCCAGCTTCTTATTTATTCATTTTCTGCAACAGCATTTCTGCTCAAACGTTCACATTGAATGCACATGCACATTTATACATGTGTATGTGCATAAGTTTGCATGAAATTGTGAGCAGAATTCGATCGTTGAGTTAATATCCAAAGTCAGCATAATTTCATTTGCTGTCTGAGTTCATTGCTTTCTGTATGTAAGAATGACAGACTGCAAATGTGAATGCAATGAACTTCAAAGGAATTTGATCGCTTCAGTCCAAAATCAGCATAATTTTATTTATTACCTGAGTTCATTGCTTTTCTTTATATAATGTGATTGCAATGAACTTCAGCAAAATAACTAAATGTAAAAAAAATGTATTCTACCATAAATCGCAAATAAGCATTAATTTAGTATTTAAGCCAATGAATTTTTAATAAACATTGAGAGAAGTAATCAAGCAATTAAATCGACTATTTCTTTCCATTTTCTCCGCATCAACCGGGTTTCAAGTGCTCGAGTTAAATTAACTGTTTTCTTGGTGATTCACCTTGAAACAATCCAAACGACCAAGGCAAATCAGCTTTTGGTAATTCATTTCATCTGATTGGCAAACTAGCCAAATCAAAAAACATTGGTGACCGCGACGTGATCCTGTAACGTGGCACAGGATCGATACAAAGCTTAAGTCAACAAGGCAACTAACATGGCTCAACAAGAAGTCAATCAACATGCGGTTCCTACAGTTACTGGTGCAACAACGGAATCGTCTACATTCCCAACAGGCTCCTTAATTAGAAGACAAAAGGTAATGATAGCGTCTTTAAAGAGGATACTCAGCATAAATCCAACAACTGAGAATACGAAGCTCAAAGAAAAACTTTGGGAACAGATACAAGATCTGCATTTCACAATATGGGAGTCCTGTCAAGATCCTCTGCAAGCAGGATACGACATGGAGTCATACGAAAATCTTGAAAGGCTGACCATGAACAATTTCGCATTGACGTCATCAGCTGAAGCGCCACAAAGCTTTGCATATGGTCAGAATAATGCCCCACCACTGCCAAAGATTATAATACCGAAGTTTAACGGCGAGTACTTAAAATGGCAAGCGTTTTTTGATCTATTTTCAGAATTAATAGACAAACAACAGCTTTCGCCAGTACAGAAAATGTGGTATTTGAAGTACAATCTGGGAGGAGAAGCTGAAAAATTGATCAGCCACTTCTCGGCTACTGCTGAAAACTACGCAACAGCCTGGGCGCTTTTACAAGAGCGATACAACAATCGGCGAATTCTTGTCGCATCGATAATCCTGCAGCTACTCGATCAACCGTCTGGCGGATCATCAGCGGCAGCCATCAAACACCTGCATGACACCACTCAGGAATGCTTACACGCATTACAAAACATCGGGATCGATACAACCTCCTGGGATCCAATTCTGCTGCATTTACTTACCAAAAAGTTGGATCGTAGCACCCATGTTCTATACGAGACAACGATCACAAATCCAAAGGAGCTCCAGCAAGTGAAAGAATTTTTGGGCTTTCTTGAAACACGCTTTCAGTCCATGGAAGCGATGGGACAAAAGGAAAAACCACCTTCAAAGGTGTGTGCATCTGCTGCTTCATCAAAACAATCCGAAAAGGCATGCAGTCTGTGCAAAAATGGCTCGCATCAACTGTACCGATGTCCACATTTCCAACAACTAACACTACCACAACGCCTGAATTATGTACAGAAACAGAAATTATGCGTGAACTGCTTAAAATCAGGTCATGCAGCCAAATACTGTACCTTAAGGTCATGCGCCAAATGCAACAAAAAACACAATTCACTACTGCATTTGGAAAAAAGGGATCATCCACCAAAGGAAGGACCAACGAGTGAAACAGTCAATAAAAACAGCTCCCACCTGACATCATCGGCGACAATCACTCTTCCTGCAAATGATAAATCACAAGTCACTTCGCTAACTACAGCCAAAACTCAGTTTACGGACTCATATGTTTTACTCGGCACAGCAGTAGTTAAGGTAAAAACTGATACAACAGAAGTCGAATGCCGCGCCCTCCTTGACTCCGGATCCCAAGCAACTTTCATCACTGAACGTTTAGTAAAACGACTGGGTATTTCAATGCAGCCTTCATCGTTAAACATCAATGGTATTGGAGCTACTAACGCAAAAATACAGCACAGAGTAAATGTAGCCTTGACCTCTCGTATTAACAATTTCTCAACACGGTTTGAGGCATATGTTTTTCCTCGCATTATTTCACCACAACCGTCACGTTTTATCAACACTGAAGGCTGGTCGCTGCCAAAGAACCTAACATTGACCGATCCAGGCTTCAACCGCCCCCAAAAAAAATCGACATACTATTGGGTGCAGAGCACTATCATCAACTGCTGACAATCGGACAAATAAAATCATCCGATCAACTGCCGATCTTACAAAACACGGTATTCGGCTGGATAGTGTCAGGAAAAATAAATGGAGATTGTCCAACGGATATTTCATGTAGAATCTGTACTACGGATGAAGCCCTCGAAACGTCTATCACCCGACTGTGGGAATTGGAAGAAATTAAATCAAACGACAAACCGCTCTCGATAGCAGATAAACAATGCGAAGAACACTTTGCACAACATACGACCATGAACGATCAAAACCGATTCATAGTGAAGATACCCTTTCATCAAAGTCCTGCTGCTCTTGGAGACTCACATGGAATTGCACTTAACAGATTTCTCGCCCTCGAACACCGGCTACAGAAAAATCCCGAATTGAAGGCACAATACACAAAATTCATGAACGAATATGAATATGCACACGACGAAAATATCAGCAACTGAAATCCTTACACCAAAATATTTCATACCACACCACTGCATACTGAGGCCTGAAAGTTCAACCACTAAGCTTCGTGTAGTCTTTGATGCGTCTTGCAAAACATCATCAGGGCAGTCATTGAATGACCTAATGCACACAGGACCCTCAGTGCAAAGCCAATTATTTATTCTCCATCCTGTTGAGGTTTCGATTACCAAGATTCGTTTTCACTGCTGATGTCGAAAAAATGTATAGGCAAGTCCTAGTTTCTCCTGAAGATCGTCACTTTCAGCTCATTATTTGGAGAAAGGACACCACAAAACCTATAACCTACTATCAACTCAACACAGTTACATATGGTACACGCGCTGCTCCGTATTTAGCAACTAAATGCCTGCAACAACTCGCTAAAGAAAACACTGTTCGTTACCCTCTTGCCTCGAAATTTCTGCTTGGTTTAGCAGATAGTTTGGTGACTGCAATAGATTTGCAAAATCAACTAACACAAATTATGAAAGAAAGTGGTTTTAATCTTCGCAAGTGGTCTGCAAATCATCCACAGTTACTCCAAAACATACCACAAGGTGATCTGGAAGTAAATTTGGACTTTGAAAGCACAAAGGCTGACTCTATAAAAACATTAGGACTCATCTGGCTGCCGAAGGAGGACAAGCTTTGTGTTAAACTTAACATCGAGGCAATTAACAAAATCACCAAACGCACAGTCACATCAGATCTTGCGAGACTTTTCGACCCACTGGGAATCCTCTCTCCAATTGTGGTGACAGCCAAGATGTTTATCCAAGAATTATGGGAATTGAAATTAGATTGGGATCAATCTCTACCTCAATCGTTACATACCAAATGGAGTTCTTTTCGCACCGATCTAAATGAGCTAAAAACCTTGGAAATATCGAGACACATCTTTAAGGGAGAAATCCCAGCTTCAGTCCAACTACATATTTTTACGGATGCGTCAGAAAAGGCGTATGGAGCAGCAGCATACATACGGTCAGTGTTCAAAAACGGGACCATTATGAATCGACTCCTTTGTGCTAAATCTCGTGTAGCTCCACTCAAAAGGCAAACAATACCGAAATTGGAGCTATGTGCAGCGGTGTTAGGAGCGCAGTTAGCTACAAAAATTAGATCTGATCTGCAGTGGACCAGCCCGGTTTGGTTTTGGACCGATTCAGAAATTGTGCTGTCATGGATAAATTCATCATCTGCATCATTCAACACCTTTGTGGCCAATCGAATTTCAATCATTCAGGCAGAAACACAAACAGATTAATGGCGTCACGTCAGCTCAAAATGCAGCCCAGCCGACATTTTATCTCGAGGAATATCGCCAAGGGCCCTGAAGGAATGCACACTGTGGTTTTGTGGACCCTTATTTCTGCATAGAGCAGAATCAGCATGGCCATTGAAATTTAATCCAAGCCTGAGCATTCCGACCACTTTGGAAAGAAAAAGAAAATCAGTAGAATCATGTCTGGCAGTAATAGACGGACATGATTTCGTCTACAAGATCAACCACAAGAATTCGTTCTTCCGATTACAGCGAATAATTGGGTACGTCTTGCATTTTATTACTCACACCAGATGCCGAAAGGACAATCGACAGCCTAACAGAACATTAACAACAACTGAGCTGGATAAAGCCCTAATTCCGATCATTAAGCAAATGCAAGCAGCAGATTTCAAGGATGAAATTCTACACTTAAAAAATACAACGAAGTTCAAAAAACAAGCAGCTTGTGCAACCTGTCTCCTTTCCTAGATCGAAATGATTTAATTCGTGTTGGAGGCAGGCTTGAGGCATCCTCACTGGCATATGACTCGAAGCATCAACTTGTCATTCCATATAATGATCCCATTTCAAAATTAATCTTCGAAATGGTTCATAAAGACAACAAACACTGCGGAGCGCAAACGCTCCTAGGCATCATCCGACAACGCTACTGGCCAGTAAAAGGAAAAATTATGGCTCGTGCTACAGTTCATCGCTGTACAATATGTAGCAGGGCTAAACCAAAAATGTTTGAACATATAATGGGAGATCTGCCTGCAACACGAGTATTACCAGCTCGGCCATTCGTAAATGTTGGAGTCGACTACTGTGGTCCACTTGAAGTTCACTACCAACTGAGAGGGAAAAGGCAGCTAGTGAGCGATCTCACCACAGAGGCATTCATAGGTGCTCTCAAGAGATTTATCAGCCGCCGTGGACACTGCCAAAATTTGTATTGCGATAACGCAACGAATTTCGTTGGAGCGAAAAATAAACTACCCGAACTGTCATCCATAATCTACACATCAGAAGCACAGGAAGCAATTACAAGCGCCTGTGGCAAAAGGGGCATACAATTTAATTTTATACCGCCAAGATCACCACACTTTGGCGGACTATGGGAGGCGGCGGTAAAATCTGCCAAACATCTCTTAGTCAGAAGTGTAGGTAACGCGTCGTTGACTTATGAAAAACTCGAAACCTTAGTCATCGAAGTCGAAGCTATTCTTAACTCCAGACCAATTTCACCGCTATCAAACGACCCAAACGACATCGGTGCCTTGACTCCAGGGCATTTCCTTATTGGAGAGCCTCTCACTGCCCAAATCGATGCGCAAGCCAAGTCAAACAACGTCAAGCTGGTGACAAGATGGAATTTGGTATCTCGTCTCAAACACGAATTCTGGATTAGATGGTCGCGAGATTACCTGAATGAATTACAATATCGTAACAAATGGCAAAAGCAATCAGAAACTCTTAAGCCTGGAGCCATCGTCATACTCAAAGAAAATAATACCCCGGTTATGAAATGGCCTTTGGGACATGTAAATAAAACCTACAAGGGAAGCGATGTCAAAACAGCTTCAGGTGTATTTAAACGCGCGATTCGTTACCTGGCACCACTTCCTACATCTGACGATGAAAGCAACGAGTGCCAGGATCAATGAATTCAACAATTGTCGATGACGTCAAATGATAACCATGCAAAAGAGAGTCAGAGACAGCAACCTTCATTGTCAACCGATGAAATGCCGACTAAGAGAAGAAGAAAACTATCAAACTAAGCTATTTAATATCTTTATATCACTACCGGTTCAGCTTTCTGTGATATCTTCCAGACTACATACGAAGCTCAAAAAAAAACTTTGGGAACAGATACAAGATCTGCATTTCACAATATGGGAGTCCTGTCAAGATCCTCTGCAAGAAGGATACGACATGGAGTCATACGAAAATCTTGAAAGGCTGACCATGAACAATTTCGCATTGACGTCATCAGCTGAAGCGCCACAAAGCTTTGCATATGGTCAGAATAATGCCCTACCACTGCCAAAGATTATAATACCGAAGTTTAACGGCGAGTACTTAAAATGGCAAGCGTTTTTTGATCTATTTTCAGAATTATTAGACAAACAACAGCTTTCGCCAGTACAGAAAATGTGGTATTTGAAGTACAATCTGGGAGGAGAAGCTGAAAAATTGATCAGCCACTTCTCGGCTACTGCTGAAAACTACGCAACAGCCTGGGCGCTTTTACAAGAGCGATACAACAATCGGCGAATTCTTGTCGCATCGATAATCCTGCAGCTACTCCATCAACCGTCTGGCGGATCATCAGCGACAGCCATCAAACACCTGCATGACACCACTCAGGAATGCTTACACGCATTATAAAACATCGGGATCGATACAACCTCCTGGGATCCAATTCTGCTGCATTTACTTACCAAAAAGTTGGATCGTAGCACCCATGTTCTATACGAGAGATCGATCACAAATCCAAAGGAGCTCCAGCAAGTGAAAGAATTTTTGGGCTTTCTTGAAACACGCTTTCAGTCCATGGAAGCGATGGGACAAAAGGAAAAACCACCTTCAAAGGTGTGTGCATCTGCTGCTTCATCAAAACAATCCGAAAAGGCATGCAGTCTGTGCAAAAATGGCTCGCATCAACTGTACCGATGTCCACATTTCCAACAACTAACACTACCACAACGCCTGAATTATGTACAGAAACAGAAATTATGCGTGAACTGCTTAAAATCAGGTCATGCAGCCAAATACTGTACCTTAAGGTCATGCGCCAAATGCAACAAAAAACACAATTCACTACTGCATTTGGAAAAAAGGGATCATCCACCAAAGGAAGGACCAACGAGTGAAACAGTCAATAAAAACAGCTCCCACCTGACATCATCGGCGACAATCACTCTTCCTGCAAATGATAAATCACAAGTCACTTCGCTAACTACAGTCAAAACTCAGTTTACGGACTCCTATGTTTTACTCGGCACAGCAGTAGTTAAGGTAAAAACTGATACAACAGAAGTCGAATGCCGCGCCCTCCTTGACTCCGGATCCCAAGCAAATTTCATCACTGAACGTTTAGTAAAACGACTGGGTATTTCAATGCAGCCTTCATCGTTAAACATCAATGGTATTGGAGCTACTAACACAAAAATACAGCACAGAGTAAATGTAGCCTTGACCTCTCGTATTAACAATTTCTCAACACGGTTTGAGGCATATGTTTTTCCTCGCATTATTTCACCACAACCGTCACGTTTTATCAACACTGAAGGGTGGTCGCTGCCAAAGAACCTAACATTGACCGATCCAGGCTTCAACCGCCCCGAAAAAATCGACATACTATTGGGTGCAGAGCACTATCATCAACTGCTGACAATCGGACAAATAAAATCATCCGATCAACTGCCGATCTTACAAAACACGGTATTCGGCTGGATAGTGTCAGGAAAAATAAATGGAGATTGTCCAACGGATATTTCATGTAGAATCTGTACTACGGATGAAGCCCTCGAAACGTCTATCACCCGACTGTGGGAATTGGAAGAAATTAAATCAAACGACAAACCGCTCTCGATAGCAGATAAACAATGCGAAGAACACTTTGCACAACATACGACCATGAACGATCAAAACCGATTCATAGTGAAGATACCCTTTCATCAAAGTCCTGCTGCTCTTGGAGACTCACATGGAATTGCACTTAACAGATTTCTCGCCCTCGAACACCGGCTACAGAAAAATCCCGAATTGAAGGCACAATACACAAAATTCATGAACGAATATGAATATGCACACGACGAAAATATCAGCAAATGAAATCCTTACACCAAAATATTTCATACCACACCACTGCATACTGAGGCCTGAAAGTTCAACCACTAAGCTTCGTGTAGTCTTTGATGCGTCTTGCAAAACATCATCAGGGCAGTCATTGAATAACCTAATGCACACAGGACCCTCAGTGCAAAGCGAATTATTCTCCATCCTGTTGAGGTTTCGATTACCAAGATTCGTTTTCACTGCTGATGTCGAAAAAATGTATAGGCAAGTCCTAGTTTCTCCGGAAGATCGTCACTTTCAGCTCATTATTTGGAGAAAGGACACCACAAAACCTATAACCTACTATCAACTCAACACAGTTACATATGGTACACGCGCTGCTCCGTATTTAGCAACTAAATGTCTGCAACAACTCGCTAAAGAAAACACTGTTCGTTACCCTCTTGCCTCGAAATTTCTGCTTGGTTTAGCAGATAGTTTGGTTACTGCAATAGATTTCCAAAATCTACTAACACAAATTATGAAAGAAAGTGGTTTTAATCTTCGCAAGTGGTCTGCAAATCATCCACAGTTACTCCAAAACATACCACAAGGTGATCTGGAAGTAAATTTGGACTTTGAAAGCACAAAGGCTGACTCTATAAAAACATTAGGACTCATCTGGCTGCCGAAGGAGGACAAGCTTTGTGTTAAACTTAACATCGAGGCAATTAGCAAAATCACCAAACGCACAGTCACATCAGATCTTGCGAGACTTTTCGACCCACTGGGAATCCTCTCTCCAATTGTGGTGACAGCCAAGATGTTTATCCAAGAATTATGGGAATTGAAATTAGATTGGGATCAATCTCTACCTCAATCGTTACATACCAAATGGAGTTCTTTTCGCACCGATCTAAATGAGCTAAAAACCTTGGAAATATCGAGACACATCTTTAAGGGAGAAATCCCAGCTTCAGTCCAACTACATATTTTTACGGATGCGTCAGAAAAGGCGTATGGAGCAGCAGCATACATACGGTCAGTGTTCAAAAACGGGACCATTATGAATCGACTCCTTTGTGCTAAATCTCGTGTAGCTCCACTCAAAAGGCAAACAATACCGAAATTGGAGCTATGTGCAGCGGTGTTAGGAGCGCAGTTAGCTACAAAAATTAGATCTGATCTGCAGTGGACCAGCCCGGTTTGGTTTTGGACCGATTCAGAAATTGTGCTGTCATGGATAAATTCATCATCTGCATCATTCAACACCTTTGTGGCCAATCGAATTTCAATCATTCAGGCAGAAACACAAACAGATTAATGGCGTCACGTCAGCTCAAAATGCAGCCCAGCCGACATTTTATCTCGAGGAATATCGCCAAGGGCCCTGAAGGAATGCACACTGTGGTTTTGTGGACCCTTATTTCTGCATAGAGCAGAATCAGCATGGCCATTGAAATTTAATCCAAACCTGAGCATTCCGACCACTTTGGAAAGAAAAAGAAAATCAGTAGAATCATGTCTGGCAGTAATAGACGGACATGATTTCGTCTACAAGATCAACCACAAGAATTCGTTCTTCCGATTACAGCGAATAATTGGGTACGTCTTGCGTTTTATTACTCACACCAGATGCCGAAAGGACAATCGACAGCCTAACAGAACATTAACAACAACTGAGCTGGATAAAGCCCTAATTCCGATCATTAAGCAAATGCAAGCAGCAGATTTCAAGGATGAAATTCTACACTTAAAAAATACAACGAAGTTCAAAAAACAAGCAGCTTGTGCAACCTGTCTCCTTTCCTAGATCGAAATGATTTAATTCGTGTTGGAGGCAGGCTTGAGGCATCCTCACTGGCATATGACTCGAAGCATCAACTTGTCATTCCATATAATGATCCCATTTCAAAATTAATCTTCGAAATGGTTCATAAAGACAACAAACACTGCGGAGCGCAAACGCTCCTAGGCATCATCCGACAACGCTACTGGCCAGTAAAAGGAAAAATTATGGCTCGTGCTACAGTTCATCGCTGTACAATATGTAGCAGGGCTAAACCAAAAATGTTTGAACATATAATGGGAGATCTGCCTGCAACACGAGTTTTACCAGCTCGGCCATTCGTAAATGTTGGAGTCGACTACTGTGGTCCACTTGAAGTTCACTACCAACTGAGAGGGAAAAGGCAGCTAGTGAGCGATCTCACCACAGAGGCATTCATAGGTGCTCTCAAGAGATTTATCAGCCGCCGTGGACACTGCCAAAATTTGTATTGCGATAACGCAACGAATTTCGTTGGAGCGAAAAATAAACTACCCGAACTGTCATCCATAATCTACACATCAGAAGCACAGGAAGCAATTACAAGCGCCTGTGGCAAAAGGGGCATACAATTTAATTTTATACCGCCAAGATCACCACACTTTGGCGGACTATGGGAGGCGGCGGTAAAATCTGCCAAACATCTCTTAGTCAGAAGTGTAGGTAACGCGTCGTTGACTTATGAAAAACTCGAAACCTTAGTCATCGAAGTCGAAGCTATTCTTAACTCCAGACCAATTTCACCGCTATCAAACGACCCAAACGACATCGGTGCCTTGACTCCAGGGCATTTCCTTATTGGAGAGCCTCTCACTGCCCAAATCGATGCGCAAGCCAAGTCAAACAACGTCAAGCTGGTGACAAGATGGAATTTGGTATCTCGTCTCAAACACGAATTCTGGATTAGATGGTCGCGAGATTACCTGAATGAATTACAATATCGTAACAAATGGCAAAAGCAATCAGAAACTCTTAAGCCTGGAGCCATCGTCATACTCAAAGAAAATAATACCCCGGTTATGAAATGGCCTTTGGGACATGTAAATAAAACCTACAAGGGAAGCGATGTCAAAACAGCTTCAGGTGTATTTAAACGCGCGATTCGTTACCTGGCACCACTTCCTACATCTGACGATGAAAGCAACGAGTGCCAGGATCAATGAATTCAACAATTGTCGATGACGTCAAATGATAACCATGCAAAAGAGAGTCAGAGACAGCAACCTTCATTGTCAACCGATGAAATGCCGACTAAGAGAAGAAGAAAACTATCAAACTAAGCTATTTAATATCTTTATATCACTACCGGTTCAGCTTTCTGTGATATCTTCCAGACTACATACGAAGCTCAAAAAAAAACTTTGGGAACAGATACAAGATCTGCATTTCACAATATGGGAGTCCTGTCAAGATCCTCTGCAAGAAGGATACGACATGGAGTCATACGAAAATCTTGAAAGGCTGACCATGAACAATTTCGCATTGACGTCATCAGCTGAAGCGCCACAAAGCTTTGCATATGGTCAGAATAATGCCCTACCACTGCCAAAGATTATAATACCGAAGTTTAACGGCGAGTACTTAAAATGGCAAGCGTTTTTTGATCTATTTTCAGAATTATTAGACAAACAACAGCTTTCGCCAGTACAGAAAATGTGGTATTTGAAGTACAATCTGGGAGGAGAAGCTGAAAAATTGATCAGCCACTTCTCGGCTACTGCTGAAAACTACGCAACAGCCTGGGCGCTTTTACAAGAGCGATACAACAATCGGCGAATTCTTGTCGCATCGATAATCCTGCAGCTACTCCATCAACCGTCTGGCGGATCATCAGCGGCAGCCATCAAACACCTGCATGACACCACTCAGGAATGCTTACACGCATTATAAAACATCGGGATCGATACAACCTCCTGGGATCCAATTCTGCTGCATTTACTTACCAAAAAGTTGGATCGTAGCACCCATGTTCTATACGAGAGATCGATCACAAATCCAAAGGAGCTCCAGCAAGTGAAAGAATTTTTGGGCTTTCTTGAAACACGCTTTCAGTCCATGGAAGCGATGGGACAAAAGGAAAAACCACCTTCAAAGGTGTGTGCATCTGCTGCTTCATCAAAACAATCCGAAAAGGCATGCAGTCTGTGCAAAAATGGCTCGCATCAACTGTACCGATGTCCACATTTCCAACAACTAACACTACCACAACGCCTGAATTATGTACAGAAACAGAAATTATGCGTGAACTGCTTAAAATCAGGTCATGCAGCCAAATACTGTACCTTAAGGTCATGCGCCAAATGCAACAAAAAACACAATTCACTACTGCATTTGGAAAAAAGGGATCATCCACCAAAGGAAGGACCAACGAGTGAAACAGTCAATAAAAACAGCTCCCACCTGACATCATCGGCGACAATCACTCTTCCTGCAAATGATAAATCACAAGTCACTTCGCTAACTACAGCCAAAACTCAGTTTACGGACTCATATGTTTTACTCGGCACAGCAGTAGTTAAGGTAAAAACTGATACAACAGAAGTCGAATGCCGCGCCCTCCTTGACTCCGGATCCCAAGCAACTTTCATCACTGAACGTTTAGTAAAACGACTGGGTATTTCAATGCAGCCTTCATCGTTAAACATCAATGGTATTGGAGCTACTAACGCAAAAATACAGCACAGAGTAAATGTAGCCTTGACCTCTCGTATTAACAATTTCTCAACACGGTTTGAGGCATATGTTTTTCCTCGCATTATTTCACCACAACCGTCACGTTTTATCAACACTGAAGGCTGGTCGCTGCCAAAGAACCTAACATTGACCGATCCAGGCTTCAACCGCCCCCAAAAAAAATCGACATACTATTGGGTGCAGAGCACTATCATCAACTGCTGACAATCGGACAAATAAAATCATCCGATCAACTGCCGATCTTACAAAACACGGTATTCGGCTGGATAGTGTCAGGAAAAATAAATGGAGATTGTCCAACGGATATTTCATGTAGAATCTGTACTACGGATGAAGCCCTCGAAACGTCTATCACCCGACTGTGGGAATTGGAAGAAATTAAATCAAACGACAAACCGCTCTCGATAGCAGATAAATAATGCGAAGAACACTTTGCACAACATACGACCATGAACGATCAAAACCGATTCATAGTGAAGATACCATTTCATCAAAGTCCTGCTGCTCTTGGAGACTCACATGGAATTGCACTTAACAGATTTCTCGCCCTCGAACACCGGCTACAGAAAAATCCCGAATTGAAGGCACAATACACAAAATTCATGAACGAATATGAATATGCACACGACGAAAATATCAGCAACTGAAATCCTTACACCAAAATATTTCATACCACACCACTGCATACTGAGGCCTGAAAGTTCAACCACTAAGCTTCGTGTAGTCTTTGATGCGTCTTGCAAAACATCATCAGGGCAGTCATTGAATGACCTAATGCACACAGGACCCTCAGTGCAAAGCGAATTATTTATTCTCCATCCTGTTGAGGTTTCGATTACCAAGATTCGTTTTCACTGCTGATGTCGAAAAAATGTATAGGCAAGTCCTAGTTTCTCCTGAAGATCGTCACTTTCAGCTCATTATTTGGAGAAAGGACACCACAAAACCTATAACCTACTATCAACTCAACACAGTTACATATGGTACACGCGCTGCTCCGTATTTAGCAACTAAATGCCTGCAACAACTCGCTAAAGAAAACACTGTTCGTTACCCTCTTGCCTCGAAATTTCTGCTTGGTTTAGCAGATAGTTTGGTGACTGCAATAGATTTGCAAAATCAACTAACACAAATTATGAAAGAAAGTGGTTTTAATCTTCGCAAGTGGTCTGCAAATCATCCACAGTTACTCCAAAACATACCACAAGGTGATCTGGAAGTAAATTTGGACTTTGAAAGCACAAAGGCTGACTCTATAAAAACATTAGGACTCATCTGGCTGCCGAAGGAGGACAAGCTTTGTGTTAAACTTAACATCGAGGCAATTAACAAAATCACCAAACGCAGTCACAGTCACATCAGATCTTGCGAGACTTTTCGACCCACTGGGAATCCTCTCTCCAATTGTGGTGACAGCCAAGATGTTTATCCAAGAATTATGGGAATTGAAATTAGATTGGGATCAATCTCTACCTCAATCGTTACATATCAAATGGAGTTCTTTTCGCACCGATCTAAATGAGCTAAAAACCTTGGAAATATCGAGACACATCTTTAAGGGAGAAATCCCAGCTTCAGTCCAACTACATATTTTTACGGATGCGTCAGAAAAGGCGTATGGAGCAGCAGCATACATACGGTCAGTGTTCAAAAACGGGACCATTATGAATCGACTCCTTTGTGCTAAATCTCGTGTAGCTCCACTCAAAAGGCAAACAATACCGAAATTGGAGCTATGTGCAGCGGTGTTAGGAGCGCAGTTAGCTACAAAAATTAGATCTGATCTGCAGTGGACCAGCCCGGTTTGGTTTTGGACCGATTCAGAAATTGTGCTGTCATGGATAAATTCATCATCTGCATCATTCAACACCTTTGTGGCCAATCGAATTTCAATCATTCAGGCAGAAACACAAACAGATTAATGGCGTCACGTCAGCTCAAAATGCAGCCCAGCCGACATTTTATCTCGAGGAATATCGCCAAGGGCCCTGAAGGAATGCACACTGTGGTTTTGTGGACCCTTATTTCTGCATAGAGCAGAATCAGCATGGCCATTGAAATTTAATCCAAGCCTGAGCATTCCGACCACTTTGGAAAGAAAAAGAAAATCAGTAGAATCATGTCTGGCAGTAATAGACGGACATGATTTCGTCTACAAGATCAACCACAAGAATTCGTTCTTCCGATTACAGCGAATAATTGGGTACGTCTTGCGTTTTATTACTCACACCAGATGCCGAAAGGACAATCGACAGCCTAACAGAACATTAACAACAACTGAGCTGGATAAAGCCCTAATTCCGATCATTAAGCAAATGCAAGCAGCAGATTTCAAGGATGAAATTCTACACTTAAAAAATACAACGAAGTTCAAAAAACAAGCAGCTTGTGCAACCTGTCTCCTTTCCTAGATCGAAATGATTTAATTCGTGTTGGAGGCAGGCTTGAGGCATCCTCACTGGCATATGACTCGAAGCATCAACTTGTCATTCCATATAATGATCCCATTTCAAAATTAATCTTCGAAATGGTTCATAAAGACAACAAACACTGCGGAGCGCAAACGCTCCTAGGCATCATCCGACAACGCTACTGGCCAGTAAAAGGAAAAATTATGGCTCGTGCTACAGTTCATCGCTGTACAATATGTAGCAGGGCTAAACCAAAAATGTTTGAACATATAATGGGAGATCTGCCTGCAACACGAGTATTACCAGCTCGGCCATTCGTAAATGTTGGAGTCGACTACTGTGGTCCACTTGAAGTTCACTACCAACTGAGAGGGAAAAGGCAGCTAGTGAGCGATCTCACCACAGAGGCATTCATAGGTGCTCTCAAGAGATTTATCAGCCGCCGTGGACACTGCCAAAATTTGTATTGCGATAACGCAACGAATTTCGTTGGAGCGAAAAATAAACTAACCGAACTGTCATCCATAATCTACACATCAGAAGCACAGGAAGCAATTACAAGCGCCTGTGGCAAAAGGGGCATACAATTTAATTTTATACCGCCAAGATCACCACACTTTGGTGGACTATGGGAGGCGGCGGTAAAATCTGTCAAACATCTCTTAGTCAGAAGTGTAGGTAACGCGTCGTTGACTTATGAAAAACTCGAAACGTTAGTCATCGAAGTCGAAGCTATTCTTAACTCCAGACCAATTTCACCGCTATCAAACGACCCAAACGACATCGGTGCCTTGACTCCAGGGCATTTCCTTATTGGAGAGCCTCTCACTGCCCAAATCGATGCGCAAGCCAAGTCAAACAACGTCAAGCTGGTGACAAGATGGAATTTGGTATCTCGTCTCAAACACGAATTCTGGATTAGATGGTCGCGAGATTACCTGAATGAATTACAATATCGTAACAAATGGCAAAAGCAATCAGAAACTCTTAAGCCTGGAGCCATCGTCATACTCAAAGAAAATAATACCCCGGTTATGAAATGGCCTTTGGGACATGTAAATAAAACCTACAAGGGAAGCGATGTCAAAACAGCTTCAGGTGTATTTAAACGCGCGATTCGTTACCTGGCACCACTTCCTACATCTGACGATGAAAGCAACGAGTGCCAGGATCAATGAATTCAACAATTGTCAAATGATAACCATGCAAAAGAGAGTCAGAGACAGCAACCTTCATTGTCAACCGATGAAATGCCGACTAAGAGAAGAAGAAAACTATCAAACTAAGCTATTTAATATCTTTATATCACTACCGGTTCAGCTTTCTGTGATATCTTCCAGACTACATACGAAGCTCAAAAAAAACTTTGGGAACAGATACAAGATCTGCATTTCACAATATGGGAGTCCTGTCAAGATCCTCTGCAAGAAGGATACGACATGGAGTCATACGAAAATCTTGAAAGGCTGACCATGAACAATTTCGCATTGACGTCATCAGCTGAAGCGCCACAAAGCTTTGCATATGGTCAGAATAATGCCCTACCACTGCCAAAGATTATAATACCGAAGTTTAACGGCGAGTACTTAAAATGGCAAGCGTTTTTTGATCTATTTTCAGAATTATTAGACAAACAACAGCTTTCGCCAGTACAGAAAATGTGGTATTTGAAGTACAATCTGGGAGGAGAAGCTGAAAAATTGATCAGCCACTTCTCGGCTACTGCTGAAAACTACGCAACAGCCTGGGCGCTTTTACAAGAGCGATACAACAATCGGCGAATTCTTGTCGCATCGATAATCCTGCAGCTACTCCATCAACCGTCTGGCGGATCATCAGCGGCAGCCATCAAACACCTGCATGACACCACTCAGGAATGCTTACACGCATTATAAAACATCGGGATCGATACAACCTCCTGGGATCCAATTCTGCTGCATTTACTTACCAAAAAGTTGGATCGTAGCACCCATGTTCTATACGAGAGATCGATCACAAATCCAAAGGAGCTCCAGCAAGTGAAAGAATTTTTGGGCTTTCTTGAAACACGCTTTCAGTCCATGGAAGCGATGGGACAAAAGGAAAAACCACCTTCAAAGGTGTGTGCATCTGCTGCTTCATCAAAACAATCCGAAAAGGCATGCAGTCTGTGCAAAAATGGCTCGCATCAACTGTACCGATGTCCACATTTCCAACAACTAACACTACCACAACGCCTGAATTATGTACAGAAACAGAAATTATGCGTGAACTGCTTAAAATCAGGTCATGCAGCCAAATACTGTACCTTAAGGTCATGCGCCAAATGCAACAAAAAACACAATTCACTACTGCATTTGGAAAAAAGGGATCATCCACCAAAGGAAGAACCAACGAGTGAAACAGTCAATAAAAACAGCTCCCACCTGACATCATCGGCGACAATCACTCTTCCTGCAAATGATAAATCACAAGTCACTTCGCTAACTACAGCCAAAACTCAGTTTACGGACTCCTATGTTTTACTCGGCACAGCAGTAGTTAAGGTAAAAACTGATACAACAGAAGTCGAATGCCGCGCCCTCCTTGACTCCGGATCCCAAGCAAATTTCATCACTGAACGTTTAGTAAAACGACTGGGTATTTCAATGCAGCCTTCATCGTTAAACATCAATGGTATTGGAGCTACTAACACAAAAATACAGCACAGAGTAAATGTAGCCTTGACCTCTCGTATTAACAATTTCTCAACACGGTTTGAGGCATATGTTTTTCCTCGCATTATTTCACCACAACCGTCACGTTTTATCAACACTGAAGGGTGGTCGCTGCCAAAGAACCTAACATTGACCGATCCAGGCTTCAACCGCCCCGAAAAAATCGACATACTATTGGGTGCAGAGCACTATCATCAACTGCTGACAATCGGACAAATAAAATCATCCGATCAACTGCCGATCTTACAAAACACGGTATTCGGCTGGATAGTGTCAGGAAAAATAAATGGAGATTGTCCAACGGATATTTCATGTAGAATCTGTACTACGGATGAAGCCCTCGAAACGTCTATCACCCGACTGTGGGAATTGGAAGAAATTAAATCAAACGACAAACCGCTCTCGATAGCAGATAAACAATGCGAAGAACACTTTGCACAACATACGACCATGAACGATCAAAACCGATTCATAGTGAAGATACCCTTTCATCAAAGTCCTGCTGCTCTTGGAGACTCACATGGAATTGCACTTAACAGATTTCTCGCCCTCGAACACCGGCTACAGAAAAATCCCGAATTGAAGGCACAATACACAAAATTCATGAACGAATATGAATATGCACACGACGAAAATATCAGCAAATGAAATCCTTACACCAAAATATTTCATACCACACCACTGCATACTGAGGCCTGAAAGTTCAACCACTAAGCTTCGTGTAGTCTTTGATGCGTCTTGCAAAACATCATCAGGGCAGTCATTGAATAACCTAATGCACACAGGACCCTCAGTGCAAAGCGAATTATTCTCCATCCTGTTGAGGTTTCGATTACCAAGATTCGTTTTCACTGCTGATGTCGAAAAAATGTATAGGCAAGTCCTAGTTTCTCCGGAAGATCGTCACTTTCAGCTCATTATTTGGAGAAAGGACACCACAAAACCTATAACCTACTATCAACTCAACACAGTTACATATGGTACACGCGCTGCTCCGTATTTAGCAACTAAATGTCTGCAACAACTCGCTAAAGAAAACACTGTTCGTTACCCTCTTGCCTCGAAATTTCTGCTTGGTTTAGCAGATAGTTTGGTGACTGCAATAGATTTCCAAAATCAACTAACACAAATTATGAAAGAAAGTGGTTTTAATCTTCGCAAGTGGTCTGCAAATCATCCACAGTTACTCCAAAACATACCACAAGGTGATCTGGAAGTAAATTTGGACTTTGAAAGCACAAAGGCTGACTCTATAAAAACATTAGGACTCATCTGGCTGCCGAAGGAGGACAAGCTTTGTGTTAAACTTAACATCGAGGCAATTAGCAAAATCACCAAACGCACAGTCACATCAGATCTTGCGAGACTTTTCGACCCACTGGGAATCCTCTCTCCAATTGTGGTGACAGCCAAGATGTTTATCCAAGAATTATGGGAATTGAAATTAGATTGGGATCAATCTCTACCTCAATCGTTACATACCAAATGGAGTTCTTTTCGCACCGATCTAAATGAGCTAAAAACCTTGGAAATATCGAGACACATCTTTAAGGGAGAAATCCCAGCTTCAGTCCAACTACATATTTTTACGGATGCGTCAGAAAAGGCGTATGGAGCAGCAGCATACATACGGTCAGTGTTCAAAAACGGGACCATTATGAATCGACTCCTTTGTGCTAAATCTCGTGTAGCTCCACTCAAAAGGCAAACAATACCGAAATTGGAGCTATGTGCAGCGGTGTTAGGAGCGCAGTTAGCTACAAAAATTAGATCTGATCTGCAGTGGACCAGCCCGGTTTGGTTTTGGACCGATTCAGAAATTGTGCTGTCATGGATAAATTCATCATCTGCATCATTCAACACCTTTGTGGCCAATCGAATTTCAATCATTCAGGCAGAAACACAAACAGATTAATGGCGTCACGTCAGCTCAAAATGCAGCCCAGCCGACATTTTATCTCGAGGAATATCGCCAAGGGCCCTGAAGGAATGCACACTGTGGTTTTGTGGACCCTTATTTCTGCATAGAGCAGAATCAGCATGGCCATTGAAATTTAATCCAAGCCTGAGCATTCCGACCACTTTGGAAAGAAAAAGAAAATCAGTAGAATCATGTCTGGCAGTAATAGACGGACATGATTTCGTCTACAAGATCAACCACAAGAATTCGTTCTTCCGATTACAGCGAATAATTGGGTACGTCTTGCGTTTTATTACTCACACCAGATGCCGAAAGGACAATCGACAGCCTAACAGAACATTAACAACAGCTGAGCTGGATAAAGCCCTAATTCCGATCATTAAGCAAATGCAAGCAGCAGATTTCAAGGATGAAATTCTACACTTAAAAAATACAACGAAGTTCAAAAAACAAGCAGCTTGTGCAACCTTTCTCCTTTCCTAGATCGAAATGATTTAATTCGTGTTGGAGGCAGGCTTGAGGCATCCTCACTGGCATATGACTCGAAGCATCAACTTGTCATTCCATATAATGATCCCATTTCAAAATTAATCTTCGAAATGGTTCATAAAGACAACAAACACTGCGGAGCGCAAACGCTCCTAGGCATCATCCGACAACGCTACTGGCCAGTAAAAGGAAAAATTATGGCTCGTGCTACAGTTCATCGCTGTACAATATGTAGCAGGGCTAAACCAAAAATGTTTGAACATATAATGGGAGATCTGCCTGCAACACGAGTATTACCAGCTCGGCCATTCGTAAATGTTGGAGTCGACTACTGTGGTCCACTTGAAGTTCACTACAAACTGAGAGGGAAAAGGCAGCTAGTGAGCGATCTCACCACAGAGGCATTCATAGGTGCTCTCAAGAGATTTATCAGCCGCCGTGGACACTGCCAAAATTTGTATTGCGATAACGCAACGAATTTCGTTGGAGCGAAAAATAAACTACCCGAACTGTCATCCATAATCTACACATCAGAAGCACAGGAAGCAATTACAAGCGCCTGTGGCAAAAGGGGCATATAATTTAATTTTATACCGCCAAGATCACCACGCTTTGGCGGACTATGGGAGGCGGCGGTAAAATCTGCCAAACATCTCTTAGTCAGAAGTGTAGGTAACGCGTCGTTGACTTATGAAGAACTCGAAACCTTAGTCATCGAAGTCGAAGCTATTCTTAACTCCAGACCAATTTCACCGCTATCAAACGACCCAAACGACATCGGTGCCTTGACTCCAGGGCATTTCCTTATTGGAGAGCCTCTCACTGCCCAAATCGATGCGCAAGCCAAGTCAAACAACGTCAAGCTGGTGACAAGATGGAATTTGGTATCTCGTCTCAAACACGAATTCTGGATTAGATGGTCGCGAGATTACCTGAATGAATTACAATATCGTAACAAATGGCAAAAGCAATCAGAAACTCTTAAGCCTGGAGCCATCGTCATACTCAAAGAAAATAATACCCCGGTTATGAAATGTCCTTTGGGACATGTAAATAAAACCTACAAGGGAAGCGACGATATCGTCAGAGTTGCAGATGTCAAAACAGCTTCAGGTGTATTTAAACGCGCGACAACGAATTCAACAATTGTCGATGACGTCAAATGATAACCATGCAAAAGAGAGTCAGAGACAGCAACCTTCATTGTCAACCGATGAAATGCCGACTAAGAGAAGAAGAAAACTATCAAACTAAGCTATTTAATATCTTTATATCACTACCGGTTCAGCTTTCTGTGATATCTTCCAGACTACATCGAATACAATTAGCAATAGTTTCAGCACTGTCCGACTCGCACCATGGAAAAATCAGTCCAATATTGTTATGACCCTTAAAACTCCAATCTGAACTAATACAAGTGAGAAATCACCTCCCTGCATCTCTACAGTTACCAGTAAACCAAGATAACCTCATGCAACTTTATAGCCTCATGAGTGTGAAGGGTGGAGTAACAGAAAATCATGTCATCTTTCACATAGCTATTCCATTATGTAATCCAGAAATTTTCTACCTCTATAGACCACATCCTATTCCAGTCTTGATAAACAACACACTGATCACTATTTCATGGGATCACTATTTCATGTTAACTGAAAAACAGTGGAGGTCATGTACAACGACAAGGGAAGACGAGTTTCTGTGCCCGAACATACAATCTACATTTGATGCAGACGCTGACAACTGTTGGTGCGAAATGTCACTTTTCAACAAGAATTCACGCACTAGCTGTAATTTTGTATCTCTTACAAACAACCCATCGTTCACACAAATGGAGCACAATAATCAATGGATGTACACATTGAAGCATCCTATTCGAATGACAGCAGTATGTTGACAAGACCATTCACAACTCACGCTTAAAGGGTCTGGGCTCATCAAAATAGGTCCAGATTGGACACTTAAGCACAAGACAATTACAATTCAAGGTCATAAAACATACTCATCATCGCTGAAGTCATCGTATACAATTAGTGCTAACATTAGCGAAATTGCACATCCAAAACAAATGCGCACGCTGTTTCAAGACTTCCACATAAACCACTACTCCGATCATCTCCAAAACATTTCTGATGTTCAAAATAAGTTACATCAACAGGTGCTAACGGAGCTACCATCGCAAATCCAACACATGAGATATCATCACGCAACTGTGGCATACTCTGCGCTTCTTTTAACAATTGTAATCATCATAATAATTATCTACAGAAAAATACAGTGTCGAAAGGTGCAACCAAGTCAACAACCTTGTCCAGCTGTCCGTCAACACGTCACACCGGCCGAGTTTATTACTGCAGTTACGTAAGGAAGATTCCGAAGCAATCTGAAAGAATGCACAATTTATCAATCATTATTCAATGCATTTTTATTTTTATTTTTTACGGATAACACTGAAGCGACTCGGTTCTGTCAAATCAGCAATTTCCTCTTAGTTGATCATAGCTCAACGGCCGGGTGTATGTTCAAACTTTCACATTGAATGCACATGCACATTTATACATGTGTATGTGCATAAGTTTGCATGAAATTGTGAGCAGAATTCGATCGTTGAGTTAATATCCAAAGTCAGCATAATTTCATTTCCTGTCTGAGTTCATTGCTTTCTGTATGTAAGAATGACAGACTGCAAATGTGAATGCAATGAACTTCAACAAAATTTGGTCGCTTCAGTCAAAATCCAAAATCAGCATAATTTTATTTATTACCTGAGTTCAATGCTTTTCTTTATATAATGTGATTGAAATGAACTTCAGCAAAATAACTAAATGTAAAAAAATGTATTCTACCATAAATCGCAAATAAGCATTAATTTAGTATTTAAGCCAATGAATTTTTAATAAACATTGAGAGAAGTAATCAAGCAATTAAATCGACTATTTCTTTCCATTTTCTCCGCATCAACCGGGTTTCAAGTGCTCGAGTTGAATTAACTGTTTTCTTGGTGATTCACCTTGAAACAATCCAAACGACCAAGGCAAATCGGCTCTTGGTAATTCATTTCATCTGATTGGCAAACTAGCCAAATCAAAAAACAAATTCATTATTGGCTTTAACGCTTTCTTCCATTTTCTGGACAGACTGCATAATCATGGCAAACATAGAGTTTACGTCCATGTTGCTTGTAGCTGAACGTGTACCCATCTCGTTTTCCTTTTTCTTCGAACTCATGGGTCTTGGTGTCCAGGCCAAGCCGAACAAACTCCTCCGCTTGAGTCTTCTGCAGCTCCGCTTTGTTACCAGCTGTGGGCAGGCCCAGTTTGGTCAACTCCTGCCTTAGCTGTTCCTCCTTAAATTCGTCGAACTTCATTTTGCAATGCCACTTCTGACACCAATTGTTACGTTTTTACCTTTTTAAAAACCTTTTCCGTGGATTCTTTTATTGCAATGAAATTAAACGCACAATATTTCGATTTTCAGTGCTCAACAGTTTCTACTTTATTGAATTAAATACCACTGTACTATGCTCAAAAGCAATAGTAACCACCTAATACACTTTACACGATCACGGTAAAGTCTAACAACTCACTCACTAATTACTGACTCAACATTGACTAACAATTACTGACGTTGATGTGCGCAGCTTATATACTCTTAATGGTCATTTCTCGAATAATCATGATGTTTGTTGAAGTTGTTTACATCATCGTACACTTAAATTAAACATTAGCACAAGCCATACGCACATACATACATACACGTACCCAAGTTTCAAATGCCGACAGACAACAACAACAACAATAATCATGATATTATTCGTTGTCGCTTTGCTAATAAACAAGTAACTATGTATGCATTTATGTATAGCTGTTATGTATGTGTTCATTTACATTGAGTAAACAAAAAGCAAATAAGAATACCAACAATTCAGTAAATAAGAAATAGTAAACAATTCAGTAAATAAGAATAACAACAATCCAGCAAATAGTAAACAACTCAGTAAATAGGAATCAAGAATTCAATAATAACAACAATTCAGTATATTCTAGAATAACTGCAATAGGACTGTTCACAACCAAATTCGTAATATATATATATATATATATATATATATATATACATATATATATATATATATATATATATATATATATATATATATATATATATATATATATTTTTTTTTTTTTGTCGAAAAAAGGAATAAATAAAGTATGTATATAATATGTAAACAATTTTTTTAGATACCAAATGTTACATTTTTATTAAAAGACCTATATAATAGTTTTCATTATTACAAAAAAGAAACTTAGGTTTAGTTTGTACTGGGTGTTCAATTTCACAGTCCCGCTCAGTTTTTTTGTTCGCATAAAAATAGTTTATAGAGGTTTAAAGAAACAGTCAAGGCTTGTTTGTTTCTTTTCTTTTGTATAATAGCTCTTGATCATTTTCGTGCGCATATTGATTGGGTCTGACACATGATTTGCATCATTGTTGCTCTCAAACCATTTTATAACGCTATTGATGCTTTCAACCGGTTTCGAGAAACTTACTTTAGATGTATATACATATGTATGTACACGCTCTAAAAAGTTAACCGAAAAGTTAACTTTTTAGAGCTGCACGTGGATTATGAAAAACTGTTAACTTATCCGCGTGTTTAACTTTTATGAGAGTTAACTTTTCTAAGATTCTACTGTATATATATATATATATATATATATATATATATATATATATATATATATATATATATATATATATATATATATTATACCTGGCGTTAAAAAGGTTTTTTTTGGAATAAAAAATATGCGATTTGATGCCAAAATTGATGTACCAAATTTTCACGCTGATTGGATGGTGCCAACCCGTGCCATGATGAGGTCAAAGGTCAACATTTTGAAAAAACACCAAAATAATTTTTTTTGCATTTTATAATTTTTTTTAATAAGAAATACTATAAATATGATTTTTTTTAATCTTTATTTAATACCCTTATTATTTTTATTTTAAATCAATGAAGATTTTGTATAGGCTGGAAAGTTCTTACGGTAGTCCCTTACAATGTGTAACAAGTACTGATTATCAGCTTCGTTGTGTATTAAGCATCTGTTAAAGTCAGTTATTAGTAGTCACAAAAGAGCTTAATTCAATTCAGCTTCGTTTTTGTTCGAAATATAAAAACGATAAGTCCTCGAATCTGCACAGCAGCCAACACTCTTTCGCCTTTGGATCAAGCTTTTTTTTTTTTTTGTTTTGGGACCGTACATATGTTAAGGCTTTACGTCCAAACACTTTAGGATGTTTTAAATTTGGTTTCCTACCTGATCAAGATTCTTCAGGTGTAACATTATTTAAGGATTTGCAAGGAGTGTGGTTGATTAAATGTACTGGTGTGTTCGCCGCTTCAACCCATAACTTCTTTGATAGTTTGGATTCAATTAAGAGGCATCTAGTTTTTTCTATAATTGTTCGATTTATCCTTTCTGACATGAAATTTTTTTAGGCGTGTAAGGTACTGTAGTTTGGTGTTCAGTGCCGCATTTACCAAAATGTTTTTCATTCTACTACTGCAGTATTCCGTTCCATTGTCACTTCTCAGTGCTTTAATTCTTTTACCAATTTGATTTTCAACAAGTCTTTTAAATTCTAAAAACTTACATCAGATTTGTTTTTGATAAAATAGGCAAATACTTTTCTGTAAAAATCGTCAATGAAAATAACCATATACCTTGAACCATTTATTGACCGTACTTCCGTAGGCCCACAAAGGTCGGAATGTACTACGCTTAGTATTTTTGTTGTCCGTGTGCCCGAAACTTTGAACGGTAGTCTTGACAGCTTACCTTTTAAGCACATAATGCATTTTTCTCTATTCTCTTTACAATTGACACGCAATAACTGCACCAGAATTCATATTCTTTAAAATTTCGTCGTTTACATGCCCAACACGTTTATGCCACAAACTGTATTCGCCACTTTTAACTTCAGAAATAAGAACGCTGTTGCTTGCTATACTCAATTTAAACATTCCATCAACTAAGTCACCTGTTGCGATAACATCACCTGTTTTGTTTAAGACCTTGCACCCTTTTTCATTCAATCTAACTTTATAACCGCTTTGAACTATTTTCGAAACTGATATTAGATTTACATACGGATTAGGAATAATAAGTACGTCTTGAAAAGAAATATCTTTTTCGTTATATCTTTCAAATTTCACAGTCATATTCACTTCGCCTACACCCTTTACTTGCATAGTTTCATTATTAGCGATAGTGACTTCTTCATTCTTCTTTTAAATCTGTGTAAAATTGCGAGTCTTAACGCATATGTGCTGTTGGTACTGAGTCAAAAAACCAACCACTTTTATTCAACTGTCGAGCTGAAAAACATCCAATCATTGCATTCCTATTTTTCTTGTACTTAAGTTTGGCAAACTTGCTAGGACATTTTGTAGTGATATGCCCATATTGGTTGCAATTGTAGCATTTAGGTCCTTTATTTTTATAAAATTTCTTCTGACCTGCTAATGCCCCCTCGGGGGGCACGGTCAATACATCTTGTCTTGGTGGCTTGGTGTTGTGCTTCCTGGGGTATAGGGTTATCAGGTTTCCGGACCTAGGCCTTTTTGCTGATAACCCCTAAAAACTTGTATGTTGCTACCCAATCCCTGAATTAACAGAGCAACGGGCGCGCATGCAAGTAAATTAAAGGTAAAAGTGGCTTCGCTCACTCGTCAGGATGGGTAATATGGTCTTTCCAGACCTTGACCTTTGGCCAATTACCCCTAGAACTTAATATGTTACTACCCAATCCCTGAAATAACAGGGCAACGGGCGTGCATATAAGATATAAAAGGAAGTAGCTCTGCCTATGCTTGTCTGGGTAGAGGTGCTACCGATACCTCAGGTTTGCATGAGACCTGAAATCGGAGGTGTTCTCTAACACGCGGCTGACCAGAGTCCTATCTGGTGCCACGGGAACCAGTAGCCCCTAGGACTTGTCCCAGTCTGGTTGTTGGTGAGACCCCTTCGGGGATGACGTGATGGCTGTGGTTAAAACCCAAAGATACGCGGGAAGAGGTATGGGTCAGGTGAGTGTGTCTGCAATTGTTGTGGAGGCTTTTGTAGATGCTCTCTTCAGGCCATATATCTCTAGGTGCTGTTGCTATTCGACAGAGCTGCTCTAACGGTTGCCGGCCGTTGGGGTGGCTTGGAGGTTAGATAGCTCCAGCACTTTAGCAAGGTGTATGTACAAGGTTCTGCAGCCTGTACAGAATTGCTACCAATGTTGTCCCTATTGGGGGCACATTTAGGACCGCCCTTGTATGTGCCCTTGAATGGGGACAACGGGGACGGTGGTGAACGGCTTTATTCACCCTTGTGCAGGAGTGCACCGTCAGGTTAGGCCTTCGGGCAGGTACTGACGTGAATCTTTTACAACTCTGACCTGCTAATGCCACGTCTGACGTTTCTTTCTAGACATCTTGCAACAATTTTAATTTAATAGCATCGCCTGTTATATTCATCCTGGAACTTTGAATTCCCATTATCATTGGATCATACCATTCTTCATCAGCATTGAGATTAGCTGCTCTTAATTTATAAACTTTTGTTAGGATTTCATTTATATATTCTTCGATATTTGCACAATTTTGTAATTTTGTTGAAATTTTTGTATTAGCCCAACTCTTATTACCAGTCTGCTATCTTTAAGAATTGTATTTAAACTATTCCAGATTTCTTGAGCAATCCACCAACAAAATCATTTCTGCTTTTGCTTGTGTC
This sequence comes from Germaria angustata, assembly GCA_963681545.1. Lineage (NCBI taxonomy): Eukaryota > Metazoa > Arthropoda > Insecta > Diptera > Tachinidae > Germaria > Germaria angustata. The sequence goes on along the minus strand of OY812998.1, from coordinate 78,576,856 downwards.
TTTTTGGCTTCCGTTTGCCAAGAATAGCATTCCAAAGATCTTTCATTTGAAAATAGGCCTCAACTGCAAATTTCCAATTATCATAGTTTTTGCTTCCAGGAAGCTTCTCAATTTAATGGTTGTTTGACATTCTTGAATTATGTCTAATATTTTGAACCCACTTTCACAAACATATACGAGCACACAAAATTATTTTTATGCTGCAGAAGGCCCATAACCTGTTAGTAGGTGATATTTATTTTACGGCAAATCAACGAATGAATAAATTTTATTTTTTCTTTTAACAAATTTTATGACTAAAATTTAAACACAACAATGATTGAATTATAAATAAAATATAACAAGTAAACTAATACTGTAGTTCAATCTCATTGTTGAATATGTACTATGTTATTTATGCCGTGATTTTTTTAAGTTTTTCTCCAAATAATTCCATACGTTATCAATAGATAAAAAATAAAACTGCGTTCTATTCCGAGCTTTCAAGCGCTCTCTTTGTATTAATTTTTCTGGATATGCCTTCGAAAATTAGATAATAAAAAATTAAAAAGTCCGTGAAAAACCCTTCAGAAAATTTGGAACAATTTTCAAGAGAATCCTATATGAAGAGATGGTTCTAACAGAACTTGACGCGTATTCAGTGTAAAATATAGAAAAAAACCATTAACTTTTCCAAGAAAGACTTCCTATTTACAACAAAGTTTCCGAATAACTTCCGTGCGATTAAACCTTATATTCTCATATTAACAACTGATTTTTCAAGCATAGAATCGGGCTATCTAATGGGCAGACGTTTTAGAAAAGATGAAAATTTGTTTATGGAATGGTTTCATTTCCTTTCAATTCTAGGTACATACGTGTAGAGTAAACATAGAAGATTTAGACGAGGTTTTCCGCAGGATGAAAAATTGGCTTTATTTTCCAATTATACGGGTATGTTCCAGGTTTCGACTCGGATTGAAAACGAAAAATTTTTTAATCCCCATAATTTATAAATTGTTGTTCTGAATTCAGCATGTTTTTCCACATTCGAAGTTTATGTTCGAAAAAAAATCTAAATGTCAACGGCTACAGCTACGCAAAAATCGACGGCGGTCGGCAAAAAAGTTGCAAAAATATTAACAAATTAGAAAAGTAAAACAATTTACAGAGTATGAAACAGAGATATTCAAATTTTTCAATTAATTTTCTACGCGAATAAAAGAAAATAATACACTCGAGCCCCGACTTGCGTCGTTAATGAGGACCGGAGAAACGCGAGGCAAATCGAAACGACGCAAATTAAATCACCATTTTCTATATAAATGCACTGAAATTTAATTTATTGGGGAAAATATTTAAAACAACGCAAAAAATGGTGTATTTTTGATAAAAAAAAAGCAAGTATGAATACATTTTTATTTATTTCGTTTACTACAACAAATGTTTATAATTATTATAAAGAAATAAAGCAATAAATTAATAAAAAACATAATAAAAATTACATTCATTTACATATGTACATATGTATATTCATAAAAAGTAGATGCAAATTTTAATTTAAATCAACAACATAACATTTGATTGGATGGATTTTTGGGAATAACACACTAAATTCTTACCATAACCCGGCAGTTGTTCTTAGCACCACTTATATAACAAAGAAAAGGGAATTCCCCTTACTTCAGGCAATTTGAAAACTTCTTAATGTACAGGCCAGAAGTTGTGAAAATGCTAAAAGACAGAAAATATGCTATATCAAGCACTACAAATGCTAAAAATTGTAATCCACAATGCTGCAGTAAACAATTTAACGACGCAAATCGAAATCAACACGATGCAAATCGAGCCGACGCAAATCGGTTTCAAAACGACGCAATTTGGACCGACGAAACTTGAAATTGCAACGACGCAAATCGAATTTTTCCAGTTTTCAAAAAGCGACGCAAATCGAAACGACTCAAATCGGGGCTCTAGTGTATTCTTAAAGAAACATATAATGAAAACAAAATTATTCAATACTCTCAAAAAAGACAACGAACGAAAATAAAATTATTTGCTTTTGGTTGATCTGCTTGATTTGATATACCGTTACATCGTACAACTTTTAAACATGAAACATGCTCTTGTTAGTTTAAATTCACATCAACAAATACAAAGACCTTACAAGCTGGCTTTGATTTTAAAATTTTTTAAAAGAGATTATTAATTTTATTCTCTTTTCTTCTTCTAGTTGCGTTATTTATCAGCGCGGCTGTTTGCCGGCTACAGGCATATCGACTACGTTGTCTTGGCACCATATGTTGTTAAAACAAAGTATTGCCTGATTATTACATTGCCATTTTACAACTAAATGCAATCGTATTATTATAATTATTGTTTAAATAGATTTATATATATGAAATTAGTTTTAATTTCCTTCAAAAAATTCATTTTTTTTTTCAATAAGATCTAAATGCATTAAGATTTAGGTCAAAAAAGATTGACATATCAAACTTTAGTATGTAGGGCAACTTTGTGTTTTCGAACATAAACAAAATTGTTGTATTTTTTCATGTTTTTTTACACAAGTGAGATCTGCCAAAACCAAATTGAAATTTTTGGCAAAGTTTAAAAAAATTTGTTTGTATTAATATTTCTGTGAAAAATTAATTTTTTTTATGAAGTTCAATAAAAAGCACTTCAAACTAAAAACCAAAATTGTATTTTTCTTAATAATGTTAGCATTTATAAGAATAAAGTACGATTCGTTTTACTTTCATCCACCCCTTCCTACTCTAATTGAAAACGAATAAAAACATGGGGATGTAAATTGCAGAACACCAAAAATGCTAAAGTAATCCGCTTTCGAGTGAATTCGGATTCTAGAACATACCCGAAAAAGCATTTTTTCCACAAAACTAGATACCATCGTTCGACAAAATATCATTATAGTACATACAAATTTTGACGGAAAAGTTGTCGCGTAAAGAAAACCACGACTCGAATGTTAGATATATTTTTTCTAAAGACGTCATTATAGCTTGCAATAAGGAAGGCGTAAACGGAAAGGTATTACCCAAACAATTTAAAAAGGGGTTTCGAGGCTCTAATGAGTATGGTAAGATATACAATATTAATTTGGTTTCAAATTTGTAACTAAAAACTCATTCCTAATTTATTTAAGAGTTGCAATTTGGGCGAAAGTAAAACACGAGAAGAACATTAAGATATGCGTTAAAATTAAAAAAATACATTTTCAAAATGTCTCCAGTAAGCAACATCCAATGACAAAACTTATTATATATACTGTTATCTTATATTGGTAAATATAAATAGATAAAAACTTCCTATTTTTAATTTTTTATAATATCACGGCGCATTCATATTGGACCGATCATTAGTTTGTCAGTTCAAAACTAACTCATATTCGGCCAAACATCGTTTATTCAGTTCACATTTAGCTTTCACTTGGTCACTTGCTTAGCTTTCAAACAAGGCAGTGTGAATATCGTATTAAATAATGTTTTCTAGATTTTGGAATATAAAAGTATTTCAGAAGGATTTCGAAACATACACAATAAAAATGACAAGGACATCTGCGCTGTTCTACGATTTATACTACGAAACGCAATAGGAAAGTGTGGCCTCAATCTTGTAGAAAATTTTCCACAATATACATATACATACATACATACATAGATAGTAAAGATACATACATACATAGATAAACAGACGACATGTTTTTTACATGTGTTTTTGAAGTTTTCGATTCGTGTGTTTTTCTTTATGTCTGTCAATATTGGTTAATTTTCATAAGGTTTATAATTATTGTTCACAAACGTACATGTAGCATCACACATGACATCGGTCATGTTTATTGAGAACAGTTGATTACATAAATATCCACGTCGTTTGTTTGATAAATGGCTTGCAGCCGTCGAAATATTTCCGGTTCCGTCGCTGAAGTATTGCCGACGCAAATGTTCTTTTTTTAATGTTTTCTTTTTTAAACAAGACTATACATTTTTGGACTCATTTTAATAAAACGACAGTTAAATTAAAAAAATATAAGTATATAGTTTATTTTTCTTGCAAAATACTACATTCAGACGGCTAATGATAGTGCACATAATCAACCGCCGACGAATTTGTTCGCATGACATAGACATTTGGAGCTGTATGTTTAACATAAGAAAATAGAGCACGCTCTATTTCAAATAATGTCTTATGGCTTTTGTCATGTTTTGTACACAAGCAATGTTTTAAAGGTAACACACGACATGTTTCCGTTTACATATGTAAATTTTGACACATACAATGTGAAAAACATATCGTCTGTTGGAACCTTAACTTATAAATGAAACAAAACAAACATGAAATATCAGGTACACTTACGATAGAATTTAACTGTACTCCAATTGATTCATATGGATAAATCGAAATTTCAACTCCATTATTGGCTTGATGTGATTGAAAATTACTTGGCAACTTGGAATCATTAACAAAGAACATAATTTTTGATTTACTTATGACTAAATAAGCAAAAAATACAGGATTGTAACTAATATCAGAACCACGAAGGTTTAGAAACCCTGCAATAAAGAACAATTATGATTTGTATATATTTTAATATATTCGTATCTGTCGTAAATATACATTAATGCATACTTACATGCAATTTCATCTAACGCGCTCACAACCATAGCTTCGCAATTTTTTTCATTCATTTGGGTTTTTACTTTTGCCCACTTATCCGCTATAGTTTCACCAGAAAATTTCAATTCCAATGTAATTATGGCATTTGAAGCTAATGCAGGTTGATCTGCTCCCCAAACAATGTCTACGAAATTATCCTCGATTGGTATTAGAGAACAATCTAGCAATGGATAGAGTAATGTTATTATGAGTGCTGTAGAGAATCAGTTTATATTTAACACAGAATACACAGAATACTCAACTTTGACGTATAAAAACGATCCGAATCATATTTTGCATAAAGTTTGTATAAGTGAGAAAGAACATAAAACTAATGCGGCTGCTGAAATGCATTAAAGCTATGTACAGACGGTTGTAAGATCTGACAATGTTGTTTGATTTACCAACGTGCTGGCAATGCTCTGACAATTCAATATGGCTACAAAAAGGTACATTGTTAGTTCAGACGATTGTAAGAAAAGCTTACAATTTCATTGTCAGACAACTGTCTAGCAATAAATTTACCTACCAATAAAAATTGTCAGTTCACACGGTTGTTAGATTATTGTACAACAAATTTGTTTTTCGGCATTGCCAGAAAATTCAAAACATTAAATTTACGTTTATGCGCGCGCAGTGTTGCCAGTAGAAATATTTGTCTGACAATGATTCCATTGTCAGGTGCATTACTTTAAGCACACCTACCAATAAAAAATGAACTTAAGCTTTGTACACACGGTTGTCAGATCTTACAATATTGTAAGACCTGGCAACATACTACCAATGTAGTGACAATGAAAAATTGTCACCCAGAAGTAAATTGTGTGTTCAGACGATCGTAAGAAAATCTTACAATTTCATTGTCAGTTAATTGTCTGACAATGAATTTATGTGCCAACAAAAATTGTCAGTTCACACGATTGTCAGATTATTGGATGACAAAAATTGCCAGATCTGTTGTTAGGCATTGTGAGAAAATTCAAAGCATATGTCAGAAAATATTATCTGAATTTATGTATACATAACACAAAAAAAGTTAAATTATTAAAGTGTGATACATTATGGAAAAGAATATAGCAATTACGACAATTTTAAGTGCATATTTGTTTGAAAGTAGTGAGGATGAAGATCCAATAGTAAAAAAACGTCGCAAAGTTTGGGTAAAAGATTGGGTTCGTTACCGCCAGGAGGAGGGATTTTATTCCAAATTGCTCATCCAATTAAGAACCGACGAGACGGATTTATATCACAACTTTCTACGAATGGATTCCGAGCAGTTTGATTATCTCCTTGGCTTAGTAACTCCATATTAAAAGCGTACTTTTGTTGTTTCCAAAAACAGCATTGGTTTAAAGTAGCGCCAAGCAATTTGAAAATTGTCATCAGTGCCCTGGCCTGATTTTTTTTACGAAGCTTTTCGAGATTGCAATTGAAAGAGGTACGCAGATTTGCCCATTTCGCTTTGCAATCATTTACACTAACAGATATGGTATCTGCCACTTCCTGCCACAAAACATCTTTGGGAAGTTTATATTCGGCGCAACCGGCGTCCCATAAACTTTGCAGTACCTCAACTTCCGAGATCAACTTTAGCTGATCTTCATGAGACCAAACGGTTTCAACTTTTTTACGATAGGATTTTTGTTTCGGCCTTGTTTTCTGGACTCCGTTTGTGGCTGAACTAAACATGGCAGTTCAATTGGCTGGAAACTGCTGACAATCATGTCTGTGCTATCATCAGAAGCCACATTCATTTTTATTTTTGGTATTTTATTTTTTTAGCTTTTTTAATTTTTATTTCTATAATTATTTCACAAATTTCACTTGTTTTGCTTTTTTAATTTTTTGTATTTTCTTTTAAACATATGCTTTTACAGCGTTGCCAATAGAAATATTTTTCTGACAATGGTGTTATTGTCAGGTGCATAAATTTTCGACTTCTGCCAATAAAAAATTACCTTACAATGTCTGCCAATTATCTGACAATGCCTGCGATAGGTGTTCTCACGGTTGTCAGATGCCTGACAATATTGTCGTCTTACAATGGACTGACAATGGTTTTTCTGACAACGTTGTAAGTAAAAAATTGGCAGTTCACACGATTGTAATACATTTTCAGACAATTTTACTGGCAATATTGTAAGATCTGCCAACCGTGTGTACGTAGCTTTACAACGTCTGACAATTACCTGGCAATAACAAAGAAGAGTGTTCTCACGATTGGCAGATATCTAACAATATTATTGGCTTACAATAGGCTGACAATGCTTTTTCTACCAACGTTGTAAGACGAAAATTGGCAGTTCACACAGTTGCAAGACATTGTAAGGCATATTTTACTGACAATATTGTCAGATCTTACAACCGTCTGTACATAGCTTAAGAGCAACAGCTATACATAAACATTGCGAACATATGTTTGAAAATGTAGAAATTATTTTGTGTTTATTTTGTAAATTGGTGGTGGAATTTTATAAAAATGTGTTAAAAAATAGAATTAAATAATTCAAAAGACATTTGCCTTAACAAATAATTATAGTGTTAAATATATATCCATTAATGGACAGATTGTGAAAGTAATCTCAAGCATGAAATGCATAAAACAATACATAGTGATAAATTGCAAATTCCATTGTGAAAATTTGTGTATATGAAATTTAATTTAATATAATTAAATATAATTTTAATTTAAATTTAATTCCAATCCAAAAATTTTCGTATTGTTTTCTAGCCCGCGTTACAAATTATAACAGGGCCATAAGTGGTGGACGTGCAGTGGAGTTCTGCTAGATGGACATACATACATATGTATGCACCTAATATTCAATGACTGGCTAAAAGATGACGAATTATTTAAGTCAAGGTAAGACAAATAGAAAAAATAGTAACTCTAAAACTAATCCCTCTACAGTATCAATAATATCCTTTTAACACCACAAATAATAAGGCCTTAAATATTTTCAACACTGATGTAATTATAAAAATTGTTTTAATTTATTTAAACCAGATCATACGCAAATAGTGATTAGATGCTCATCTTTTGGACTTTTTAATTTTGGGTGATGATTTATTTAAGAAAGGTAAGTAATTGTTTTAGGGAAAATAATCAACCTTATAACTGATGTATGCATTTTATTTCATCCTTAATTTAGACCTGCAAATTCTACAATCTTCAATTTGTGTCTTGGGTAAAACCATTAGTGATTCTATTATCTAAAATATCTATCATCTAAATTGGTAAATTTATAAATTGATTGACTATGCTGAAATTTTATTGCCTACACATCCACCTATGTGTTTAATGTTGATGTTTTTTGTATTGATATTTATTTTTTATTAATTCTACTGTTATAACAGATATTTAAGATTTATTAAAATTTACATTGAACGAGTTCAAATGTTATCCTTGTAATAAATAAGGCAATAATCTATTTTAAAGAGCAATTTATATTCATTACATTTATTTGGAATAATTGTATAATACATAATGTTTGTGTATCTGGAGTTATTATTTCTATAAATTTATATGCATTATGTAATATATTAAAAATTATATTATACTACTGACAAATTTACATAAGCGTATACAAAAGTTTTACAAATTTCAACTTTTCTAATATTTTTGTACAAAGAAAAAAAATTTTTTTAAATTTATAAATTACATAATGTATAATTTTACATTTAAGATTTGAAAACTTATTTATTATTAATATTTCAGATTTAATGTCGCGATTTGTAATCTTGCTCATCAATGGATACATGCAAAACATGTGATCATTTTCATCATACGCCTTTGCATTAAAGTAGTCAAGTAGCAAATCTGCGTATCGTTGAAACCAAAATTATCAAGATCACGAACAATCAAACAGCAAGCACGCATTGGATTGGAAGAAATCAGATCGTTGACAAGTGATTTTTGAGCATCTGAGAAGATACTATCAGTTGCAGCACAACAAGCCCGCAAATAAATCGTATTTTTTCTAGATTCACAAATAGAAATTTCAATTCGCTTGTCTGCAGAAACGCCCAGAGTATTCGGTAGGAATCGAACCTGCAACCTTCGGACTACTAGTCTAGTACAATAGCTACTAGCCGTAAAGCTTTGAAATAATTCAGGTTTATTTGAAAACAAAACTCCAAAGCAAAAATGTTTTATTGTAATTGTAGTACGGAATGAAACGCATCCCCTGAAAATTCAGTTTTTTCTTCCATGTACGAGTATGTACTTATGTGCACGTGAGTGACTAATGGATACAATTCATTTAAAGTTGATTTTTTATGCTAGGATACATATAATAAATAATTTACTTCTGTTTGTTTTCCATTTTGGTATTGTTTCCGTAAATTTTTTGTGTCAATATTAGCTTAACGAATACTTTCATTTAAGTGACTGATTTTCGCTTCCATTTTCGTTCGACTTGTGCTAAGAATTCTTAGTGGGACCCAAGTCAGCCGTATATCGTTTAGAATGCTTGCGAAAGAAAACGTACAAGATCTCAGGACAGGCTGTTAGAAAATATTATTAAACTTTTTCTTTGCCAATCAACTATGTACTAAAAATGTATTTAATTTGATTTGGACTTTAAAAAAATTTAACTAATTTTTTGCAAGTTTATTATTAAAAAAAATTTATAATATAAAAAATTTCCTTTTAAAATTTTGAATTTAAATTAAATTTATGGATAATGTTATAAATTTTTATCTTGTTTAATAATGTAAAAATAACCAAAATCATACAACGCTTAACTTTGGTAAAAAAAGAAATGGTGGCATAAATTTTTACTTCTAGGTATACATCTTGCCATTACATTTAATATATGTATGACATGACGTCATCATTGTTTTTATATGAGTATGTTTTGAGCTCCTAATTGTATGCGGATCAAATCTAGCTTGCGGAAGCATATCTAAGTAAATAAAATATCTTAAGTGATAGAAAATTGTTTGATAAAAACTTTCGGAGTTACGAGCCAACAAAGTTCTAAAGATCTTTTGGTATTTACTTGATAAATCTTTTAATCAATATACATATGTAACTATAAACCTATCATATGAAAGCTTATCAAAATTACAACCAAATGATTTGGAAAATATTACCACGACAGGGAGTGACTCTCATTATGCATTAGTTTTTTTTATTTTAATTTCTATAAACCTCTTTTTACTTTTAAGTTTATTTTTAATTAGTAATAAATAGTGTAGAGTTAAATAATGTATTTTTATGCTTATTAAAAATTGTTTGCATAACCGGGCTTTGGCCGAGCACAAATATGTTGTGCTTTACTGTTGTTGTACTTCGCTTTCTAAAGATTTTTTCTATAGCCAGACTTCGGTAGTATAACAAACACCAACTTTTTCATGTTTTCAAATACTTTATGTACAATCACAATTTTATATTGAAGTTCAAATGCCAACTTGAAAAATATGCGCTTAAAAGGTTTTTTGCGATTTACATTTCGAGTATAATGAAATTTTCTTAGGAATATAAATTTCACTTCTTATTCACCATATGTGACTTTATTTCCATTATCCACTTTCCCACTCAGCCATATCTGAAACCAAGTCGCTTAAAGTATGTAGGGATGAACTGTTACGCGCGTTTATGCGATCTGTTGGGCAATCGTTTGAATAGTAGAATTTTGTTGTAATAAATTTTGCGATACAACCTATGGTTAAGAGGCACGGTAAAGATTTTCCCAGCTAGCTATAATTCGGTATAATTTTGGTTCTTAACCCATTCCCACTACGCGTAATCATATAGTATACTATCCGTGCAAAAGAATACCATAGTATATAATAAGAGACATTCTTTTCTTTCATTCGCGAATGACGATGGCCAGATGTTGCGCCATGTAGGGCACATTTTCTCCCACCCACTGACACGTTCTATGTCAGACACCTTGACAAGCGAGTACCCGAACAATATTATTAGCCTGTCCCGAATATAATTACGTAGGTCGCCATGACTTTTCACTCAACATTCCCCTTGTTTTTAAGTAAATTAGTTAAATTTTTTCATTTTTAGATTTTTATTTTAAGGTTTGTTTGAAACATTTATTTATAGTTACTTAGTGGTAAGTATGTGTATATAGTCTAAAATGGTATGTAGGTAAATAGGGTACTGTAATTTGGTAAGTACAAAAAAAAGTATTACATACATGTATATATAATAATATAACCTAATAAATATACAAATATATGTATGTATATATATATATATATATATATATATATATATATATATATATATATATATATATATATATATATATATATATATATATATATATATATATATATATATATGTATGTATATATTAGGGTGGTCCTTATTTTTCAACTTTGTTTTTTCGACCGTAACTCCCCCCTAAAATGTTTCATATAGTATAAAAATACGGTGTGCAAAAAATTATCACGATTGGGAGAGGTTAAGAAAATTAATAATTTTAAATTATTTAAATTAATAAAAAAAATATATTTAATTGTACATATGTATGTATATGCAGACATGTTTCATAAGAAAATAAACGAAAATTAATAAAAAGATAGAAGAATGATTTACTTTTGGAAAGCAGAGTTAATAGAAGCAAAACATGAAACATGCACTTATTCCTTGTAGCCACAGATCTGACAATGTTACAAGATTTCTATCTGACAAGGGATAAATAAAAATGCTTTGTTTTTAGTTATTTATATGTATGTTTTTTTTTTCAAAAGAGAATATTTTTTCACATTGGGTTAGAGTTTCCGATAGTCCGCTACAATTTTCACTATCAATTGCTTTTCTTCTTCATTTTTGGACAAGACTGAATTAAAATCTTCCATTAGCTTAACTGCTCGTTCTGCCGAGTCATTCACAACATTCATATTTCGAACGATATTAAGGCCTACGTTAAAACTAGGTTCATTTGCCCACTCTTTTGGATCTTTTGTTAAAAAGTCCGTTGGAATACCAAACCTTTTAAAAAAATTGCGTAATTTTTGGGATATAAAATATTCGATGTCCTTATTAAGGTATTGGCTTATAGTGTGAGGAGTTACCATCAATTTTTTTTTAATTTGAAATCAGTCGGGTAATCCAGAGCTTGCACCATAAACTTTTTCGACTCATATGTAACTTCTGAATCAAAAAAAGACAATGCTGCTGCTTCTGGTGTTAAATACCATAAATGATTACTTAATTTGCTTAGCGACGCTCGACTAATCTACTCATCAACGATTTTATAAGAATTTAAATCTTTTAGCAATCTTAAATCCTGCATAGGGGCTTCTGCTGCAACTGGTGCTTGTATCCAGTTTTTGAAATATACCCTTACAACAAAGATGCAAATGTCTCGAATACTACTTATCTCCAATTGTGTCATTTTAAATTCGTTTCGAAATAAATACAATTTAAGGCAGTATATAGCTTTTGACATCCAACGAGCGTGATAAATTGCTCCAGGCTTTTTAAAGGTAAATTCCGAAACTGTACCACCAAGAAAAACTATACTTAATTGAAGAAGTTCTTTATAGTCATCACGTGGTTGATTTATTTTAAGATTTTGAGCTGCAAATTTTATAATCTCGGATACACTCCCAACTGCATCGTTCACTTCTTGATCTTCAACTCCACTAATAAAGTTAATCTTGTCAATTTTGATCCAAGCGTCTCTAAATCTGCTGAGTATTTGTACGTTAGGGCCTGATGATTTTTGCATTTTTTCATCGAAAACATTCTTAAAATTATTTCGTAGATGTGATGACGGCATGGTAAATACAAAAGATCTTTTCCGATCACTTGCTCTAAAAGAACACAAGCGCCTTGATGTCGGCCTAAGTTAGAAGCTGTGGTATCGCAACATAAAGCTTCTACTTTATCAATTAAGCTCCATTCTTGCAATAGGTCATACACTACTTCGGCTTGTTGCTTTCCCGTTCCAGACGATATTGCTGGGATTCCAAGTAATCGTTCCTTACCATTATATGATATAACCACTGGAATCCGATCGATAGATTCTTTTCCTATTAATGATGGCAATATTTTACCATCCCAGTGAACTGTAATACTACGAACTTCTTCTTCATTAAATTTGTCTTTAATTCTTTGTCCAGCTTCAATTCGAAGTTTTGAACGGATATTGCGAATAGAAGTTTTGTTTATTATTAACTCATCTACTTCGTGATTTAAAGCTTGAGCGGTTGCTACAAGTATTCGCACAGCGTCACGGTCACTAACTTTACATTATATCTGTGTATGCTTGTAAACTATTATCAGGATATATAAATAATTTAGTTGTTGCCTCAATATTTAAAGTTTAATTCCAATTAAATTCTGTGTCAATAAGGAAAAACTGCTTAAGTCTGATTTTTTGGTTTTTAAGTAGAGCTATTTTAAACTTTAAAACTGATTTTTAAAATCAATTTTTATTGCTGATTAATAATTTGTGAATGAAGTCTTATGGTTTTAAAAAATAACTCCTAGTTCTAAACACAAGTTGAGATAAGTTTTTCTTACATATGATATTGCACATTGAAATAAGATAAGCAAAAAGAATTTTTGCTATAACTTCCTGAAAAATCGAGTAAATTAATTGAAATTTTTCTGGATAGTACTTCTAAATTGGGAAGTCCTAATGGTGTTATTAGTTCAATTTTAGCTTAAGTCGACTTAAGCACTTATTCCTTTTTACCACAGAGTTTTTATAATTCAATTCTTGTTACAAATTATAATTAAACTATAATAATAAAGTTATATGTACATTGTAAACTAAAAAAAGTATAAAAACTTATATTTCTGTTAATTTTCCAATAGGGGGTCACCTTGAGAGGCGATGCGCCACTTCTTCCCTTTATCTGATAATAATAATTTTTGGCATACCGTATTTTTACGCAAAAACAAACGTTTCTGGGGAGAGTTACCGTTTATAACTTTAAAAAATTTTTGTCTCATACCTCTAAACACCACACTAATATATATATATATATATATATATATATATATATATATATATATATATATATATATATATATATATATATATATATGTATATATATATATATATATATATATATATATATGTATATATATATATATATATATATATATATATATATATATATATATGTATATATATATATATATTATATATATATATATATATATATATATATATATATATATATATATATACATATATATATATATATATATATATATATATATGTATATATACATATATATATATATATATATATATATATATATATACATATATATATATATATATATATATATATATATATATATATATATATACATATATATATATATATATATATATATATATATATATATATATATATATATATATATATATATATATATATATATATATATATATATATATATATATATATATATATATATATATATATATATGTATGATAATTTAAGACTAATAAATATATTTATATATAATTAAGTAGAAACAATTCAATACTAGTATATATAAGAGAGGGGGAAAAAAAAATATATATATATATATGTAGATATATGCCTATATGTACTTATATGTATGAATATGGTGGTATAACTACTAAGGTAACATTCTTACTGATATGTACTGACAATTTTTGGTGATGTAATATGCTGTTCGCTGGGTTGTCGACATCTTGATGGTGCTGATGCTTCCTTATGAAATGCTTTTTTTTACCCTCTTAACTTGATCAATGGTGTATTTACTCGTTCTTTGTTGGTATATTTTAATTATTCGACACATACGAAAATTTCTCTTACGAAATTTGTCTCTTTTTTGTATAATTCACTGATTTTTAAAGGCTTTTCTTTAATCATTTAAACATTTTTGATTCTTAAAGCATGGGTTTGTGAAATACTTTGAAATTTTAGTACACATTTTTTTTGTCTTGTTTTATATATGCAATTTATAATAATTTTGAATACAAGTTTGTCGCAAGACACAAAATTCAGCTTGGTATTTACAATTTTTACCTCTTTTATTTAGTTCTTTTGTTTAATAGTATGATTCTTTTATTTAATAGTATAGTAATAGTAATTTAGTTCTTTGTTTAATAGTTTCTTAAATTACTTAACGCCAAATCACAGTATACAATATAACAAGTTGTATAATTAGCAATAATCAAGCCTTATTTCCAAAAAATCCAATAACACAGACTTGTCCATGAAAAAATTATTAAATAGGTATTTTTATTTAGTTTTAAAATTCTTTATTTTATAGCAATGTATTTAAATTTTTCTGTTCTTTTTAAGTTTTAGTTCTTTTGGTTTCATCCAACAAAATATGCCATGTGGCTATTTAATTTCATCACATTTTTTCCACTTTTTTTTCACACTCAAAATCAATTTGTTCTTGCACGTTCTGGCATTTTTTCTTTTTTTATACCTATCTTCCTAGCTTCGAAATTAGTATCGTACGATGGTACCGTTATTCAATCTAACCAATAGGATCATGACATTTGGCATGTAAATAATAAAAATATGAAACGAAAAATAAATGTCAAACGAAAAGGAACAAAATATCCCTTTTTATTCACAGGGACGTTAAATCGCAAACAGAGTCGTATGATCATGAACACCGCAAAAATGTCTTAACAGCAAATAATCCCATCCTGACAAAAATCCGTAACAAAACTGCTTCGTCTCAAGATCTCTGATCGAGGAACGAACAGGAGATTTTTGGTTCCGCGCATTCCCTATCGATACCTAACCGTGATGTGAGAACGAAGTAACAGTTCATACGTGTGGCACGACCCACGAAGCCGGGCAGACTTCAAAATTAGTTCCGAATAACCAAATTGGTTTCTTATCAAGGACGAATATCCGACGCATGGTATTTACCGATATATTTCCCCTGGAGGTCTTCTATATCGTACAGCGAATTCCCAATCTTCCTTCTGATTCTACACTTCACATATTTCGGACCGAACTTGGCATTAATACCTCTCTTGAAATCGCTCTGTCCATGTGTCTTCCGGAATACCTCTTGCCCTTCAATGAAATTAACGGGTTTACTTTTCATGTTATATACTCTACAAGCCTTCTCATGTGCCAAACTTAGGTTTTCGCGTTTTTTCCCCGTATGTGTTGGAGACGGTCTGAATGCTTTACTTCAGTGTCGTCCGCTAGCATATTCAGTTTTGCCAAGATGGAGTATGAGGACCCGTGAGAAATCATGTTTTGACCGAATGTCGCAAAATAATGCGAGCACTGTATGGCTGAATGGAAGTCACTTCGCAAAATTGTCAAAATTTTGGCTAGGTTTTTGTCCCACCCGGTGTGATCAGGCTCGTTCTTAAGGAAGTATCTAATTTTAGAAATCAATTCGCGATTTACTCTTTCATGTTCTTTACATGTTCTACTCCGTAGATGGACAAAAATTCCTGCATCTCCTTTGACGTAAATTGCTTGGCGTTGTCACTGTGTATATACTGAGGCACGCCGAAAGTGCAGAAAATCTCGTTCTGGAAGAACTCCATGACTCTGGCGGTTGTTGCTGATCTCATTGGCTTCAAAAATATAAATTTTGTCAAATGATCGACTGCAATAAATAGCTGACGATTTCCTAACCTTGTACTAGGGTATGGACCCAAAAAGTCACAATACAACCTTTGGAATGGACGAACTGTTACCAGTTGATTCCTCATCGGAGGACGTAGAATTCTATTTATGGGTTTGTTAGTTTTGCAGTCATCACACGCCTGGATGTATTCCTTTACTTGACGTACCATTCCCGGCCAATAATATTTCTGTCGAATACGAAATAGTGTTTTAGCTAATCCGCCGTGGCAACCGTCTTCGTGTGTGGACTTAATCAAATCGTGTGTTAAACTCATCGGCACCCATAGACGCCAAAGATCTTTCTCCTCGTTATCGATGCTACGGAAGCCTACACGCTTATATACAAAATTCCCAGAAAAACATAAATCCGGTAAAGCGTCTGCGTTAGTCCGAATTCTTTCCTTAAGATCATTATAGTCTGCGCTATTAAACTCAGGAGAGCTAGTATCTACTTCAGGAGAGCTACAAACAATGTCCAGAGCATCGATATCAAATCTGGAAAGCGTATCGGGAACTATTGCCCCTATTGCGGTTCACCACTCAACTCAGTTTGGTCGTGTGAGAGTCAACCCAACTTATGCACAACCAAACTCATTTTAGTTATTGCGATACTCAACTGTTTTTAGTTGAGTTTGTCATAAAATTGCCAATCTAAAATATCGAATTGCCAACTTTAAATATCACGTTTGACAAGTGAAATTTGAAGAAAATTAAACTGAAAGTGTTGTGGGAATAAAAAGTGTAAAATATTTTATTTATGTATTGTGAAACAATTTGTTAATTGAGTCTTAAAAGGTTAAAAAAAAGAATTCTGTACATATATTTAAAAACTTGTAATTCTTAAAAAAATAATACCACTTGTGAATTTTAATATATAAAAAAATAAGATGAAATTTATCTACAACAGCAAACAATAAAATATTATTAATTTTTAAATTTGTTCTTAAGTTTTTCTATTTTTAATTTATCGCACTCCACCTTAAGATTGTGGAGATCAGTAGCCTCATTTGCTTGTCGTTCCAACAATGCAAATTTTTTTTCTAATTTTTTTAATGTTTGCAGTGGATGCTGCAACGCCAAAAACTTGGCCAGATGGTGCCGCTTGCTCTTGCAAAGACAAGAGTTGTGAAACAGTATCATCAAGGCTATTTAATGGTGCCGCTTCCTCTTGCAAAGACAAGAGTTGTGAAACAGTATCCTCAAGGCTATTTAATGGGATTTCTTGTGATGGGCCTCAACCTGTCGCCTGAGTGTTTCTTTTATTGTTTGCAAGTTTTTTCTTAATGCTTGCTTTATAGTGGATCCAAACCTGTGAAAGATTATAATTATATTAAGAATATTGTAATTGTTCAATATTATTTTACTGACACACTTACACGTTGCCATTCTTGAGATGTTCTTGTCGGTGGTCCCAAACTATTTAATTCTACAGCAAACTCTTCCCATAACTCCT
Organism: Germaria angustata; assembly: GCA_963681545.1. NCBI lineage: Eukaryota > Metazoa > Arthropoda > Insecta > Diptera > Tachinidae > Germaria > Germaria angustata. Next base: position 78,559,168 of record OY812998.1, on the reverse strand, counting down.
TGCACATATTTTCCGTTGCACCAAAATTTGGTTTTCCGCGAGCAATTTCCGGATTCCTGTCCATAATCTGAACAAGCCGCTCAAATTGGACTTTCGTTGTTATTTTCAAACTAATAAGTGTTTAAAAATTGTGAAAAAATTATTACAAAAATTGATACTTACGATCTCTCCATTTTGATTTAAATTTTCACCGCTTTTAAAAAAATTTCACTCTAACTGATAATGACACAACTACAATTAAGCAGTTGTGTGTATTCAACGTTTTACGACCAAACTTTTACAAAGTTGAGAACGGCAATACCACGAAAAAACAGATACACAACTGAATAGTCAACTGGCAGTTTAGTTGAGAACGGCAATGCGAAATCACCTAAGACGACCAAACTGACACAAAAGTGGTGAACCGCAATAGGGGCATATATTCATAGAACCCTTTCGGTGTTCCATTTTAAAGTCAAAATTCTGAAGCTTCAGGGTCCATCGGGCTAATCTACCATTCAAATCTTTTTGGCCCATGAGCCATCTCAGGCTTGAATGGTCGGTTATAACTCTAAATGGAAGACCTTCCACATACTGCCTGAATCGTTTAACGCATATCACTGCCGCTAGACACTCTAATTCTGTAACCGTATAGTTGCGTTGTGCGCGATTCAATTTCTGCGACACAAATGCAATCGGCCGTTCTCTCCCCTGGTCATCGAATTGGTATAGAACTCCACCTACTCCTATGCTCGACGCATCGCACTGTATTACAAATTCTCTAGAAAAATCGGGTTGTGCTAAGACTGGAGCACCTGAAAGGACGACTTTTAATTTTTCAAAGAACTGTATGGCCTCCTGCGTGAGACGGAAAGGTTTGTTGGATTTTCTCAAACAATCCGTTATTGGACCCGCTAGATCGGAAAAATTACTGATAAATGAACGATACCAATTCGCCATGCCAACAAATCGTCTAACCTGCCTTGGCGTTTTGGGTAAAGGGAATGAAAATATAGCCTTGACTTTTCAGGATCTACCTTTAACTCGGCACCTCCTATTATATATCCCAGGTATCTGATTTCGCGCTGGCAAAATTTACTCTTGCGAACGTTGATAGCGAGTCCTGCAGCTCTCAAACACTGGGCAACTTCTGAAATCAGATTGATGTGGCTGTCAAAGTCTGGGCTACAAACCAAAAGGTCATTTAAGTAAATAAACACATTATCCCTTAACCTTGATGGAATGGCTTTGTCCATCAGCCTGCTCATGGTCTGAGGTCCATTACAAAGCCCGAAAGGCATCACTTTATATTGATATAATGGCCTGCCAGGTACCGCAAAAGCCGTTTTTTCCTTTGATGTTTCAGACAATTTTATTTGGAAAAACGCATCCTTAAGGTCAATACCACTTATAAAGTGCGTGTCCTTCAATCTGCTTAACAAACCGTTTATGTGGGGGAGCGGGTAAGAATCTTTCCTAGTCAAAGCGTTTATTTTCCTGCAGTCAAGACAGAGCCTTATCTTTCCTGGTTTACGAACAGTGACTATCGGACTACACCAAGGAGAATTTGATTCCTCAATAACTCCAAGTGCTAATAACCTATCCAACTCTTCGTAAACTTCCGCTTGTCTGGGTGGTGAAAGAGGATAATGCCTGCTTTTTACTGGCGCAGCATCACCGGTGTCAATGTGGTGTTCTAACAAATGAGTAACCCCAAGCCCTAATTCCTCGTTGGATGGAAATTCCGAAATTCTCTGTCTCAGCTGATAACTTTGTTCTGCATCGAGGTCATGAAAATCTAGCTCAGGTCTGGAATCTAACTCTACACTGGAGATAATGTGCGGAGCGAGCTTGAAAGCTCTCCAGAAATTTACTCCAAGATAGCCTTCCGACAATAGTGTAGGGATTATATAAAAAATGATCGATTTTGTTATGCCCATGTACGTTACTGGAAGCAAACAATACCCCTTAACTTCCGCTCTTGAACCATTCGCAGTCGAAATACTAGACCTTACTTTGTTTAATCGGATGCCATTGCGTTCAATAAAATTCATACTACCTTTTCCCAGAACAGAAACATTGGCTCCTGAATCCAAGAGACACATTATTTCTTCCCCGAAGATTCCTATTTTTGCAAAAGGTCTACCATCCTCGGCGGTATGTAGCCTTGTTGTCTCTAGAATTTTTCTAAACCCTTTCCTCTTCTCATACCGAGCTCTACATCCCTGAATCCTGTACGACGGTCTATATTTATATTCAGAAGATAATTTTTGTAAATGAACCTGATCATAGGCACGTACATATTCGCTTCGTACATTTGAGGCTGTTTTGAGTTGTGAGGTGAAATCCTCTGTGAGGATTAACGCTCAACATTCATAGCACACTCGGGGTCTATTTTGGGGAACGAGCCTCCCCGGTTGACTGCTCGCTCCGGCGCCTGTTTTCCGAATGAACCTCGTTACACCTAGGTGTTGTTACGTCCCTTTTTCCACACTTGAAACAGAATACGCGTCGGGTCTCATCAGGGCAGTATATAAAGCTGTGTCCTAACTGAAGGCAATTCCAGCATTTTATCTTCGAGTAATCCCTCTTTACGTATGCCCTTGACATCTTTAAGGCCTCCACTTGAGAGTCTGGTTCCTCATCTGATTCTCCCTGCGCCTCATCAATCGAGATTTCATTTACGCGCCTTGGCTTAACCGAGGCAACTGTCGAGCCTTTACTTTCCAGGAGAACCTTTTCCGCCTTCCTTGCCAACAAACGAAGCTCACCTATGTCTATAGGATTGGAAATAAATAGCATTACTCGCAGTTCAAGATTGATATTCTTCTTAATAATCTCTATCAGGGTATTATCAGTTAGTGGATTACGGAGCCTCATATTCAACTTCACTATATGAGAATGGAAATCATCATAATTCTCTTTTGGATGTTGTTTACGGGTTGAAATTTGTAGTAGGATTTCATTCTCGGTCTCAAGAGTCCCGAATTCTTTAATCAGGGCTATTTTTAATAGAGGATAACTCGCCCTAGGATTCTGTTTAATAAACAGCCAATACCATTCTTCCGCTTTCTGTGTAAGAAACATATGGAAGTTTGCCATCAAGTGGTCAAATGAACACTGTGAGCGCTCCGTGAGAGTGTCTATTTTGAATAAAAAATCGTGTACGTTCCCTTCTCCACTGTAACTAACTCTCCAGTCTTTTAATTTAACTGATGTAGCTGAAGACGCGTTCGAGTAAGAATTAACCCTATAATTACTGGACTGACCATTCAAGCTTCCTGCCGCTGGAGAACCGGTTTCGATATGAGCTTGGCCCATAGCATCCCTTACAGCATTTAGCTCCTGTCTAAACTCCTCCCGCATTGATCTCATAGCATCCCGCAAATATGTGGACAATGTCTCTATAGAATCTACCCCTATATCCTGGCCGCCTGCAGCCTGTGAGTTGGAGGCCTCAGGATTATTATTCGTCGCCATTGAATTGGTATTATAAGTTCCCTGACTAATTTCAAAATTGTTGTCCCCTATGAGATTACCTAAAGAAGAGCTAGTTGGTCTTGAAATACGTTCGGTCTTTGCCAATATCTCTGCCTCTTCCCTATCCTGAAATGCCAAATCTACAGAATCAGAGATCGAAGATGCTCTAGTCGCTGCAATACTTGTATCAGAATACGTTTTTGTAATACCGACAATGCTGCGTGGTCTTAACGAAGGATCTATTTTACCTAATTGTGTTGTTTTAATCTTTGAAGGAGTCTTACCTCTTCCCCTTGTGCTAGATGAAGTCAAACTTGAATCGCGATTGAGTGGTCCAGACAATATCGACGTTGAGCGTGTATTAGGTTTGTGCATGCTGCACTCATTCAAATAAGAAAGACATTTACGCCATCAAATTATTTCAAAATTAAATAAAAAATATTATAGTAAACAAGTCTTGAGCTGTATGAAGCTGTTGTGACCATGTTTTGTGAAACCAAAATTTAATACCAAAAAAAATCTTTTCCGTTACTATAAAACACGGAAGAATTTTCTTTTCTTTCTTGTTTTCTAATAAAAAAAATTTACAAGTACAAATTCACTTTGTAAATTTTAGTAGGTATTTATCATTAAAGGACAATAAACTTTAAATATCGAAAATTCATTTATAAAACAAAAGGAATGTTGAATGAAGGCACGAACGACGCAAAGTAAACCATAATTCTTTCTTTGATTATTCTGTTCTCGAGTGTTCCACGATTCTACTTGGACTATCAATGCAATTATTAATTGATGCAACAAGCGATCCGTCTTAACAATCGACAACAAAATCAAAATATTAAAAATGTTCAAATAGTAGCATTTACCATGCGTAATAAAATTCTGAGTGTTACTAACTCCTCTAATTAAGATTTCAACAGTTTCGCAGCGTGTCCATCAACTATATTCTATCTCAATGGAACACGGACTTAAATTGTTAAAATCTAAATTTATATTTCCGCCATGAAATTGATGCTCTATCGCAACGGTCGACTGTGCTCTCAGTCAGCAGTCCGGACTTATAGGATCTCAAAGTCATCTTAGAAATATTTATGATGTTAATAATAACAAGGCGTCATTTTCCCACTTATGTTTGTTAGATACACCTCATATAGCATCTTATACCAGATGTATTGCATCCAATAATAAGGACTTACATGATATGTAAAAAACCATAAGGGAAAAAAAATGATTGCTGTTTTTATATATTGATGTTTGCCCATCCAAATGATAGCCTTTACGGTGTTTGCCGTATATGTTACCACGACCAACTTTGGGTCACCCTATTATATCAATTTTTGATATGCCATATAATCAACATATAAAAAAATCTTAGCCAGATTTATTTGTGTAACGCCGGCCCTTATGTTGGGTGCGATATATTTTACGCGACCAACATTGGGGCACTCTATGATAAAAAAAGGAATAAAAGAAGAATTAATTCCGCCACTCCTAAATAGTGCCTTTTCCGTTGGGCGCCATATATGTTACGCGCGTTTATGCGATCTGTTGGGCAATCGTTTGAATAGTAGAATTTTGTTGTAATAAATTTTGCGATACAACCTATGGTTAAGAGGCACGGTAAAGATTTTCCCAGCTAGCTATAATTCGGTATAATTTTGGTTCTTAACCCATTCCCACTACGCGTAATCATATAGTATACTATCCGTGCAAAAGAATACCATAGTATATAATAAGAGACATTCTTTTCTTTCATTTGCGAATGACGATGGCCAGATGTTGCGCCATGTAGGGCACATTTTCTCCCACCCACTGACACGTTCTATGCCAGACACCTTGACAAGCGAGTACCCGAACAATATTATTAGCCTGTCCCGAATATAATTACCTAGGTCGCCATGACCTTTCACTCAACATTCCCCTTGTTTTTAAGTAAATTAGTTAAATTTTTTCATTTTTAGATTTTTATTTTAAGGTTTGTTTGAAACATTTATAGTTACTTAGTGGTAAGTATGTGTATATAGTCTAAAATGGTATGTAGGTAAATAGGGTACTGTAATTTGGTAAGTACAAAAAAAAGTATTACATACATGTATATATAATAATATAACCTAATAAATATACAAATATATGTATATATATATATATATATATATATATATATATATATATATATATATATATATATATATATATATATATATATATATGTATGTATGTATATATTAGGGTGGTCCTTATTTTTCAACTTTGTTTTTTCGACCGTAACTCCCCCCTAAAATGTTTCATATAGTATAAAAATACGGTGTGCAAAAAATTATCACGATTGGGAGAGGTTAAGACGTGGCGCATTTCTCTTGAAATTTGGTTCAAAAATAGTAAAAATAGAATTTTGTTGGTTGTAAAAAATATATATGTATTTACTTATATTAAAAAATTATTTAAATTAATAATTTTAAATTATTTAAATTAATAAAAAAAATATATTTAATTGTACATATGTATGTATATGCAGACATGTTTCATAAGAATATAAACGAAAATTAATAAAAAGATAGAAGAATGATTTACTTTTGGAAAGCAGAGTTAATAGAAGCAAAACATGAAACATGCACTTATTCCTTGTAGCCACAGATCTGACAATGTTACAAGATTTCTATCTGACAAGGGATAAATAAAAATGCTTTGTTTTTAGTTATTTATATGTATGTTTTTTTTTTCAAAATAGAATATTTTTTCACATTGGGTTAGAGTTTCCGATAGTCCGCTACAATTTTCACTATCAATTGCTTTTCTTCTTCATTTTTGGACAAGACTGAATTAAAATCTTCCATTAGCTTAACTGCTCGTTCTGCCGAGTCATTCACAACATTTATATTTCGAACGATATTAAGGCCTACGTTAAAACTAGGTTCATTTGCCCACTCTTTTGGATCTTTTGTTAAAAAGTCCGTTGGAATACCAAACCTTTTAAAAAAAATTGCGTAATTTTTGGGATATAAAATATTCGATGTCCTTATTAAGGTATTGGCTTATAGTGTGAGGAGTTACCATCAATTTTTTTTTTTAATTTGAAATCAGTCGGGTAATCCAGAGCTTGCACCATAAACTTTTTCGACTCATATGTAACTTCTGAATCAAAAAAAGACAATGCTGCTGCTTCTGGTGTTAAATACCATAAATGATTACTTAATTTGCTTAGCGACGCTCGACTAATCTACTCATCAACGATTTTATAAGAATTTAAATCTTTTAGCAATCTTAAATCCTGCATAGGGGCTTCTGCTGCAACTGGTGCTTGTATCCAGTTTTTGAAATATACCCTTACAACAAAGATGCAAATGTCTCGAATACTACTTATCTCCAATTGTGTCATTTTAAATTCGTTTCGAAATAAATACAATTTAAGGCAGTATATAGCTTTTGACATCCAACGAGCGTGATAAATTGCTCCAGGCTTTTTAAAGGTAAATTCCGAAACTGTACCACCAAGAAAAACTATACTTAATTGAAGAAGTTCTTTATAGTCATCACGTGGTTGATTTATTTTAAGATTTTGAGCTGCAAATTTTATAATCTCGGATACACTCCCAACTGCATCGTTCACTTCTTGATCTTCAACTCCACTAATAAAGTTAATCTTGTCAATTTTGATCCAAGCGTCTCTAAATCTGCTGAGTATTTGTACGTTAGGGCCTGATGATTTTTGCATTTTTTCATCGAAAACATTCTTAAAATTATTTCGTAGATGTGATGACGGCATGGTAAATACAAAAGATCTTTTCCGATCACTTGCTCTAAAAGAACACAAGCGCCTTGATGTCGACCTAAGTTAGAAGCTGTGGTATCGCAACATAAAGCTTCTACTTTATCAATTAAGCTCCATTCTTGCAATAGGTCATACACTACTTCGGCTTGTTGCTTTCCCGTTCCAGACGATATTGCTGGGATTCCAAGTAATCGTTCCTTACCATTATATGATATAACCACTGGAATCCGATCGATAGATTCTTTTCCTATTAATGATGGCAATATTTTACCATCCCAGTGAACTGTAATACTACGAACTTCTTCTTCATTAAATTTGTCTTTAATTCTTTGTCCAGCAGTTTTGAACGGATATTGCGAATAGAAGTTTTGTTTATTATTAACTCATCTACTTCGTGATTTAAAGCTTGAGCGGTTGCTACAAGTATTCGCACAGCGTCACGGTCACTAACTTTACATTATATCTGTGTATGCTTGTAAACTATTATCAGGATATATAAATAATTTAGTTGTTGCCTCAATATTTAAAGTTTAATTCCAATTAAATTCTGTGTCAATAAGGAAAAACTGCTTAAGTCTGATTTTTTGGTTTTTAAGTAGAGCTATTTTAAACTTTAAAACTGATTTTTAAAATCAATTTTTATTGCTGATTAATAATTTGTGAATGAAGTCTTATGGTTTTAAAAAATAGCTCCTAGTTCTAAACACAAGTTGAGATAAGTTTTTCTTACATATGATATTGCACATTGAAATAAGATAAGCAAAAAGAATTTTTGCTATAACTTCCTGAAAAATCGAGTAAATTAATTGAAATTTTTCTGGATAGTACTTCTAAATTGGGAAGTCCTAATGGTGTTATTAGTTCAATTTTAGCTTAAGTCGACTTAAGCACTTATTCCTTTTTACCACAGAATTTTTATAATTCAATTCTTGTTACAAATTATAATTAAACTATAATAATAAAGTTATATGTACATTGTAAACTAAAAAAAGTATAAAAACTTATATTTCTGTTAATTTTCCAATAGGGGTCACCTTGAGAGGCGATGCGCCACTTCTTCCCTTTATCTGATAATAATAATTTTTGGCATACCGTATTTTTACGCAAAAACAAACGTTTCTGGGGAGAGTTACCGTTTATAACTTTAAAAAATTTTTGTCTCATACCTCTAAACACCACACTAATATATATATATATATATATATATATATATATATATATATATATATATATATATATGTATATATATGTATGTATGATAATTTAAGACTAATAAATATATTTATATATAATTAAGTAGAAACAATTCAATACTAGTATACATATATAAGAGAGGGGAAAAAAAAAAAAAAAATATATATATATATATATATATATATATATATATATATATATATATATATATATATATATATATATATATATATATATATGTAGATATATGCCTATATGTACTTATATGTATGAATATGGTGGTATAACTACTAAGGTAACATTCTTACTGATATGTACTGACAATTTTTGGTGATGTAATATGCTGTTCGCTGGGTTGTCGACATCTTGATGGCGCTGATGCTTCCTGATGAAATGCTTTTTTTTACCCTCTTAACTTGATCAATGGTGTATTTACTCGTTCTTTGTTGGTATATTTTAATTATTCGACACATACGAAAATTTCTGTTTTTGTCTCTTTTTTGTATAATTCACTGATTTTTAAAGGCTTTTCTTTAATCATTTAAACATTTTTGATTCTTAAAGCATGGGTTTGTGAAATACTTTGAAATTTTAGTACACATTTTTTTTGTCTTGTTTTATATATGCAATTTATAATAATTTTGAATACAAGTTTGTCGCAAGACACAAAATTCAGCTTGGTATTTACAATTTTTACCTCTTTTATTTAGTTCTTTTGTTTAATAGTATGGTTCTTTTATTTAATAGTATAGTAATAGTAATTTAGTTCTTTGTTTAATAGTTTCTTAAATTACTTAACGCCAAATCACAGTACACAATATAACAAGTTGTATAATTAGCAATAATCAAGCCTTATTTCCAAAAAATCCAATAACACAGACTTATCCATGAAAAAATTATTAAATAGGTATTTTTATTTAGTTTTAAAATTCTTTATTTTATAGCAATGTATTTAAATTTTTCTGTTCTTTTTAAGTTTTAGTTCTTTTGGTTTCATCCAACAAAATATGCCATGTGGCTATTTAATTTCATCACATTTTTTCCACTTTTTTTTCACACTCAAAATCAATTTGTTCTTGCACGTTAAGCTGACTATCCAATACTCTCTATACTTCTGGCATTTTTTCTTTTTTTATACCTATCTTCCTAGCTTCGAAATTAGTATCGTACGATGGTACCGTTATTCAATCTAACCAATAGGATCATGACATTTGACATGTAAATAATAAAAATATGAAACGAAAAATAAATGTCAAACGAAAAGGAACAAAATATCCCTTTTTATTCACAGGGACGTCAAATCGCAAACAGAGTCGTATGATCATGAACACCGCAAAAATGTCTTAACAGCAAATAATCCCATCCTGACAAAAATCCGTAACAGAACCCAGTTTTGTTTTTCAGAAATATTTCAACGTGAATATGTGACAGTAACTATTTTTGTGCTATGGGTATTGAGTTTTTATCGCAAAATTGATAGTAGTATATAAGTATATGTATGTGCTATTATTGTCAATCTCTGATAAGCACCACCATAAACTTAGGTATAAAACCCCAACGTTTGCAGTAATGAACTGTAAAAAATACTTCTAAATACTTTTCTAAATCTATTTATAAAAACAAATTGATTGCAATCGTTGGTGTAAATATTAAAAATATTCAATTAATTAACACTATTTATTTTCGACCTTTTTTAATATATGTATATGATTTTTATATAAATGAGCTTTAGGTCTTTTTTATAAAAATTATTTTTATTATTATTCAATATTTCGACGCCTCTTTGGGCGTCTTCTTCAGGAAAATTTTTTTATTAATATGACAATTTTTTTTGAAAACTTTTTTACATACATACATACATGAACAAATTGAAAAAATTTTTATAAACCAATCAAAAATTAATAAAGTAAAAAATTTTTTATAAAAAAAAACTAAACAAAAAATCTTTTTTATCTTTGAAGAAATGAAAAATCCTTTATACTAATTATATTATAACAACAAAAAATATTTTACATTCCTATTAGTCAGTTTAATTTACGAATTAAATGCCTATAACATTGAGCAACATTATCTGTATCAGTTTTATAATTTACTATCTTATTACTTGGAATATTAATAATGTTAAGCATCTCTAACATATAACGTCGTTTAAAATTCTTCTCTGTCACCACGTTTATACGCACGTCTTATTTGCAAATAGAACTATTTGCAAATAACTAATTCACTGTTTATACGGGAAATTGCATACAGAACTTATATTATTATTAGTGATGCCATGTGACGAAAATATGATTGTTTGGTAAGTAAAACACAAAAAACGTTCATGAAGTGGCAACGTCTTACTTTTTATTTGCAAATAGTGTCGTTATTCACGACTTGTTAAGTAAGTTAATAAGTTACAATAAAAAAGTTATACGGCAACATTCTTCTTTTTTATTTGCAAATAAGACGTGCGTATAAGCGTAGTATATAAGTGATATTGATTTTCATAAGAATAAAGAAAAAATTAGGAATATATTACTTAATAATAGCTTTCCAATTCACCTTATTAATCAATTAATAATACAATATAAAAATAATAGGACAAGATCAGATATTATTCGGGAACAAAAAATTTATAAATCGTTAACTTATGTACCAATGATGTCCGATAGATTAGAAAAATCAGATATTTTTGATAACAGAAACTATAAAATTGCTCATAAAATATATAATACAGTAGGTAAATTATTCACAAAGACTAAAGATAAAGTAGAAAAATTAGACATATCTAATGTCGTTTATAAGATACCATGCGATGGTAAGAATAATGAGAGATATGATAAAGTATATATAGGTACAACAAAGAATACATTGAAGACTAGGTTGGCAGGACACAAGTCAGACCAAAAGTATAGGAATGTTTCAACTTCACAAAAGACAGCATTAACGAAACATTGTTGTAAATCTAGTCATAATCCGGACTTTAGCAAAGTATCAGTCTTAGCTATAGAGAATTTTAAACGACGTTATATGTTAGAGATGCTTAACATTATTAATGTTACAAGTAATAAGGTAGTAAACTATAAAACTGATACAGATAATGTTGCTCAATGTTATAGGCATTTAATTCGTAAATTAAACTGACTAATAGGAATGTAAAATATTTTTTGTTGTTATAATATAATTAGTATAAAGGATTTTTCATTTCTTCAAAGATAAAAAAGATTTTTTGATTAGTTTTTTGTTTTTTTTTTTTAATTTTGTACTTTATTAATTTTTGATTGGTTTATAAAAATTTTTTCAATTTGTTCATGGATGTACATATGTATGTACAGTACATCAAACCGAAAGTCGTACACTAAACAAAAACAATTGGTTCATACGATATATTTATATCGAAATGTATTACGAAATTATCTTTAACTAATTTTTATACAACATTAGCCACTATATGAAACGACAAAAGTAAACTTTGAGATATGTCACTATTTAGCAGGATAAAGGTAATTTTCATAAAAAGTGGCTGCATCCAACGCAAAAGCAAAAATCGTACAGTTCATATTTATTAGGTAACATTCTTTTCAAATGACGATAACTTCATGATATTTTTGTAAAACCCGTTAGAAAACTTAATTAATTTAAGTAGGTCCATACGATTTCTGTTTAATTAAATAATTTTGTTAAAAAATTGTAAATAATATTCATAATGTCTAGTCGAAACAAGCAGACTAGTGTTGAAGTGCGAAAATTAGTAATAAAACATTACGAAAATCAAAAATCCCTTCGAGAAATATCGCAAAGAGTCGATCGAAGTCGATTAACTGTTCAGTATATAATTAAAAGATACAAAATGGCAAAAGAATTGAAAATCAGCCGAAGGTAGCAAATAACAAAAATTATTCGGTGCGTGAAGAGCAATATATTCAACGGCTGCGCAAGAAGGATCCACTTTTAAGTGCACCAAAACTAGTAGAGATTTGTGAAAAAACTGGGGAAAAATATTGTCCACAAACCACAAGAAACATAGTACACAAGGCTGACTTCAATGGTATAAGAGCAAGAGTTAAGCCCCTCATTAACAAAGTTAACCAAAAGAAAAGGCTGCGATTTGCAAAGGAACACCAGGAAAATGACTTTTCATTTTGGAAAAGCGTACTTTTTACGAATGAAAGCAAATTCAACCTATTCAGCTCGGACGGCAAACCTTACATGTGAAGAAAGCCTAATGAAGCGCTTCTTTCTAAGCATATGAAACCAACTGTAAAATATGGCAGAGGTTCAGTAATGGTGTGGGGATCATTTTCTGCATCTGGTCCAGGTATTTTGCATTTTATTGAGGGTATTATGAATCAGCACATGTACCTCAACATTTTGAAAGAGAGCTTGCCTGTTTGTAAGGGAAAACTTTGTCTTGGTGAAAATGTTCATTTTTACCAGGACAACGATCCCAAATATAAGTCCTACAATGTACGCTCTTGGTTGTTATACAACTGCTCCCATGTAATGGAAACACCGCCGCAGAGTCCTGACATTAACCCGATTGAGAATTTGTGGAGCTATCTCGACGCAAAAATCCGCCAGCACCATGTCAGTTCCAGGAACGACTTGAAAAGAGCTCTTCAGGAAGAATGGAACAAAATTGAGCCAAGTTTTTGCGAAAAACTTGTTCAAAGTATGCCTAACAGATTAAAAATGTTAATAAAAAACAGAGGCATGCATACAAAATATGAAATGTTTTGTGATAAATAATAAACTGTAATATTAAATGCAGTGTACGATTTTAGCTTTGGCGTCGAAATGTGTTTATTTTATGTTAAAGTTTGTTGAAAAAACTTAGTTGATTTAAATATTTAAGTTTTACATTTATATTAAATAACCCCTGAAATGAACTAATAAAAATTATAATTTTTATTTTTTTTTAACTGTATTTTATTTGATTTATTAAAAGGTTAATAACATTGTCTTTAAGTGTACGACTTTCGGTTTGATGTACTGTATGTATGTATGTAAAATAAGTTCAAAAAAATTGTCATATTAATAAAAAAAAATTTTCCTGAAGAAGACGCCCAAAGAGGGCGTCGAAATATTGAATACTAATAAAAATAATTTTTATAAAAAAGACCTAAAGCTTATTTATATAAAAATCCTATATATATATGTATTAAAAATATTTTTAAAATAGTATTGGAATTTGCAATTCCATGCATACTAGGCTTGCCAGATGGCCGGGAATGAGCTTGATTGTCAAGATATTTTAGTGAATGTCAAGTTTCAAGCTCAAGCAATATTTGTCAAGCTGAAATTGAACATTTTCAAAATTAAAATTTGCAGTTGGTTACATCTAAAAAATTTCGTTTTTTGGCAGTAAAGTTTAATTGTTGGCAACATATAATTTTATCCCTGTATCAACACACATAATTTGACTCATCACTGTATTTAGTACGAGCTAAGTCCATTTTTTTCTAAATTTAGTTTTCATTGAATTAAACTCGAACGGAAAGAATATAAAAGGTTTTTTAGTTTTATTTTTTCTAAATAAATTTTGTTGTCGCTTTTAAACAATATTAAGAAATAACTTTCTATTTATGTTGCTTTTTTATTGTTTAAAACATAAAAGACATTTCTTTTGGCGCTTACTGTGCATACACCTATGTATGTTAAAAATATAAACGAACTGAATGAATTTTATGTAATTTTCCTGTAAAGAAATGACTGAATTGTTGAACTTTTTATGTTATTCTTGTTTTTTTTTTTGTAAGTAAACATCCTTTATTTCCGCTTTTTAATAAATAAAGAATTTTTAATAAATTAAAAAAATTGATATTATCCCGTATTTTTAGTTTTTAAGCAAATATTTCAATTTGTCCAGTTCTCTTCTTAAAATCAAGCTCATTTGCACTAAATGTCAAGTTAGTGCTCATATTGAATCTGGCAACCCTAATGCATACACATTTATAGATTAATACACGTTGTACATCGTATAATTACATACATACATATGTAAGTACATAAGTACTTATACATACATACATACATAAGTAAATAATGAGTAGTTCGTTTTCACTACACCCTTACCTGTGACTAACAGATCTTTTTCTATTGGTTTCCACACACGATAAGAAAGTAACTTGGGATCTACGCCTACAAAGCTTCCTTTAGGGATATTCTTTGCCAACCAACTTCCTACGCTTGGAGTCATAGGTAAGCCATCTTTCATAAGAGACCAATTTTTATCTAACTGTTTCAGAGCCTGTTGATAATATCTGCCATCAGTCCAAAGCAATGCTTTGTCCATTGTTATTACAGCTGTTCCAGATGAACCTTCAAACCCACAAACGTATGCTCTACGTCCGTCATGATCGGATATATACTCACTCTGATGCGCATCATCCGATGGGACTATATATGCCGCAAGAGATACATTTATATTTGAAAGCGGGGTTTGCATCAATTTGCGCAATTTCAATATTATATCCGCTGTGTCTTTCATTGTACGCTCTAATAATAAATCTATTTTCATATGAAAAACCTTTTACCACTTTCAAGTTTTATCAATTTCACAGCAAATGGCACAAAGTGGTAGCAGAGAATATAGCCTACGGTGGAAGTTTTACCAACCAATGGGGGTTTTCACATTAGACAAATTTTTAATCCGCACAACTTTTGTTCTTTCGTATTTACACTAGACTAATTATGCTGGCATAAAATTCTGTACGTATACAAAGCTTTGTGTGTGTTAGTATTTCCTTTGTTTATTTCGCAGAACCTGTGTTTTCATAAGTGTGTCTGTGTTAGTTTTGTTCTGCTTGTGCGGGGTTGAAGCTGGTTGAAAAAATTGTGCCAACCAAAAACCACTCTCTTCACCGAAAAAGCCAGCAACCTACGATTTTATACCAGCACAATTAGTCTTGTGTGAAAACCCCCAATAAGATAAACATACTAGAGCACGAAGCCAATAATTAATTAAGGCCGGCGGCGAAGAAATATTACATGAGGGTTTTTAAAGGCGTAAACTATACAATACTAGGCCTTGATAATGGGGCCATATAGTAATTTGAAATGAAAATTTTTGGAAGTTGTATATAATCTTTGAAATTCGTAACAATTATGAATTGGGCTTGAGATCAGCATTAGTACAAAGTGGTAACACAGACGATTTAAATTTATCTGATTTGTTGGTGCCTTAAGCGCTTATTAGATAGTCATGGGAGACCTAACAATTAAAGATAATGTTTACGTTTATTAGACCTGTGTCGGTCACGAACGAATGGATCAAATTGAACGAATCTCTCAACTGAACGAAATGATTCGCTCTTTTTCTTATCACTTTGTCGTTCGTTCGTTCGTTTTCAGAAGTCTTGTCGTTCATGTTCTTTGCTTCTGTCATGTTTAGAGCTGTATTTTTACGTCTTTTCATGGTTGTTGAGTACATTTTTTCAGGCTTAAATAATATGTAAATATGTATGTAAATTTTTCCTAGTATTTGATAAATAAAAATTTTGTTAGTAAAAAAATTTTTGTTTTTTTTGATATCTTTTTTGTGCCCTAAATTCGTAGCCTAATATTTCTATTCCGATCAGCTTCATGGTAACAAAAGATCAATGGAAATTAAACCCTCAATGAATGGCGAACTCATTGCCCAGCCCGAGCGCTTAAAAATAAATATAAAAACATTGACACATTCTTGAATTAATTTTTTATATAAAATGAAAATAAGAATTATATGTCATTTAATTAAAAGACACAGTCTGAAATTGTTTACATTTTATTTTGATTTGCTAAGTATATGTAGTTTTCGTTCAATTCAATCGTTCGTTCCTTGGTTCCAACTGGAACATTTAAGAAATGACCGATTGAACGAAGATGAACGAACGGATCTTTTTTAATCATTGAACGAAAAGGAGCGGTCACTAAAACGAACGATTTGGCACAGCTCTAACGTTTATGATATCGCGTGAACTATGTTAATAAAGACTGAAGTTCTAAACACATGGACGACAGCAGACAGCAAGCAGCAATATGTCAAAAATAAAATCCACGTATTTAAATGAAAACGAGTATTTTAACGGCAGCACAGCAGCACGACTGCACAACAGCATTTACTGCTGCTGCCAACTTATGCCTTAAACACATAGACGACAGCAGACAGCAAGCAGCAATATGTCAAAAATAAAATGCATGTATTCAAAGGAAAACGATTATATTAACGGCAGCACGACTGCACAACAGCATTTGCTGCTGCTGCCAATTAAAGCACTAAACACATAGACGACAGCATACTTCACGACTTCACGGCTTCAAATGCTGCCAACTTCAAATGCTGCTCTGAAGTCAGCTTCATAATTATTTTGAAAACAGCAACAGCATAATGGTCAGCTGATGTATATTTTAGCAATACAAATTTCAGGGATGCCGGATATATATTTTATAATGAATAAAATAAAAGTTATTGATAAAAAAATGTAATAATATCACGAAAAACTATAAAAACACATAACCTTATTTCTTTATTGTATTTTTGTAATGTTCTTTTATGTTTAATATTAAAAAAAATTTTTTTGTATTTATTTATCCAATTTATATTTATAGTGGCAACACTATATTTGTTTAGTGCTGCCCGTCAAAATAGAAAATAACCTAAATTGGCAGCAGCAGCAAATGCTGTTGTGCAGTCGTGCTGCTGTGCTGCCATTAAAATAATCGTTTTCATTTAAATACATGCATTTTATTTTTGACATATTGCTGCTTGCTGTCTGCTGTCGTCTATGTGTTTAGTGCTTTAGGCTATTTTCTATTTTGACGGGCAGCACTAAACAAATATAGTGTTGCCACTATATATATAAATTGGAAAAATAAAAACAAAAACTTTTTTTAATATTAAACATAAAAGAACATTACAAAAATACAGTAAAGAAATAATTTAATGTGTTTTTATAGTTTTTCGTGATATTATTACATTTTTTATTTTGACGGGCAGCACTAAACAAATATAGTGTTGCCACTATAAATATAAATTGGATAAATAAATACAAAAAAAATTTTTTAATATTAAACATAAAAGAACATTACAAAAATACAATAAAGAAACAAGGTTATGTGTTTTTATAGTTTTTCGTGATATTATTACATTTTTTTATCAATAACTTTAATTTTATTCATTATAAAATATATATCCGGCATCCCTGAAATTTGTATTGCTAAAATATACATCAGCTGACCATTATGCTGTTGCTGTTTTCAAAATAATTATGAAGCTGACTTCAGAGCAGCATTTGAAGTTGGCAGCATTTGAAGCCGTGAAGTCGTGAAGTCTGCTGTCGTCTATGTGTTTAGAGCTTAAATTGGCAGCAGCAACAAATGCTGTTGTGCAGTCGTGCTGCTGTGCTGCCGTCAAAATAATCGTTTTCATTTAAACACATGGATTTTATTTTTGACATATTGCTGCTTGCTGTCTGCTGTCGTCTATGCAAACAACGAACTTTATTTTGTAATCTTCAGAATTAATGACTTTATTATAAAAAAAAATTAATTGTAAAAAGTTATAGCAAAGTTATATTGTAATGCAATAAAAGAAACGAAAAGATTTACAAAAAGGAATGTATAATGATTTCATGAGCAACTTGCTTTTATACTAAAATGAAGAAACTGTTAATACCGCTAGATATAAGTCTGCAAATCAATATAGATCAGTGCTTTTAGCGATAATAAATTCAGGTGAACATATGATACACTGCACAAAATTAGTGCATTTTACTACATCTCTGAACATCCTGCCCAGGTTGAATTCCTGTGGGATTCAACATCATCATTCAGCAGATAGCAAATTTTTGATACTGCACGTCGAACAATACCATTTGTAGTTTTTATTATAGCTACTTTAGCAACTCCATCTTTACCTTTTATTACTTCTATTACACGCCCTATTTGCCATTTTAAATGTGGCTGATTTTCATCTTTTAGGAGAACCATTGTTCCAATTTTTGCGTTATCTGAAGAAATTTGCCATTTAGTTCTCTGTTGAAGAATTGTAAGATACTCCAGACTCCATTTTTTCCAAAATAATTGCTGCATAAAGCATACGCGCTGCCAACGACCAAGGCGATGAACATTTAGGGTGGAGATATCTGGTTCTATAACTGATGTAAACGGGGATCCAATCAAAAAATGGGCTGGGGTTAAAACATCCAAATCATCAGGGTTTTCTGTAAGCGGACAGAGTGGACGTGAGTTCATTATAGCTGATACCTGATATATGATTGTGCGAAGTTCGTCAAAATCCAAAATCGATAGCCCGAGCGTTCTAAGAAGATGAAATTTTGCGACCTTGACTGACGCCTCCCAGAGTCCTCTAAAATGAGGCGACCTTGGAGGTATAAAGTTCCAGTCAATTAAGTCCTCTAAGCATTGCTCTTGTACGGCATTCTTGGCTTAGAAACAGTTGCTTAAGTTCTTGCAATTCATTTTTGGAGCCAACAAAATTTGTTGCATTATCGGACCAAATGGTTTTCGGCTTACCTCGAATGCTGATGAAGCGTTTGAGCGCAGGTAGAAATCCTTGTGTGGATAAATCCTTCACAAGCTCCATATGTACAGACTTGGTACTGAAACAAACAAAAATGCATAAATAACATTTAACTGGTGCCTTAGGTTCAATTTCAGAACGATAATATAGCGGCCCACAATAATCAACACCAGTAACGACAAAGGCACGATGAGTGTAAAATCGATCTTTTGGAAGATTTCCCATTATATGTTGAACAACGCGAGGGCGTAAACGTAGACAGCGAATGCATTTGTTTATAACTCTGCTAACTTCCTTTCTTCCACCTACTGGCCAAAACTGCAATCGTATGGTTGCCAGTAGTGATTGTGGTCCAGCATGAAGATTCTTTTGGTGAAAGTATGTTATAATTGATTCCGTTAAGGGATGTTGTTTTGGTATAATGACAGAATGTCTAGCATTGAAGTCAAGTGTCGAATTTTGTAATCTGCCGCCTACCCTTAATAGCCCAAAATTGTCTATAAAAGCATTCAAGGATACAAGTGAACTTGAAGATGAAACTGCCTTCGATTGGCTCAAAGCTTTGTATTCTTCAATAAAATTACTTTTCTGAACCATTCGAAGTAACAACTTTGTTCCCTTGTGTGTGTATGTCTTCTGTTGTCAATGGCCCCTTTCTGCACGAAACACCAGTACAACCAAACTTGTATATATACGCAAAAATTCTACTGATTTTTTCAAACGATGAAACATATTTGCAATCAAGAGACATATCCAGCAAAGCTGCGGAGGAACAGACTAAAACTAATTTTCGTTTTTCCGGCAGGTTTATTGTTGTAGCAGGTTGAGATGGCCAGCAACTTTGATCATGTTTAAGGAATTCTGGACCATATAACCACAATTTGGAAGTTGATAATTCTCTAGGTGTTGCTTCTCTAGATAAAATATCAGCTGGATTCATAGCAGTTGGAACGTAATGCCATTTCATAGCTGATGTTAATAACTGGATACGACTTATGCGATTTGAAACAAATACTTGGTAATTTGATGACTCTTCTTTAATCCATGATAAAACAATCGTTGAATCAGACCAACAAAAAAATTTCCAGTAAAAATTTGTAATTTCGAAATAGAATGTATGAGTTCCGAAAGTAATAGCGCAGCTGATAATTCCAACTTGGGAACAGTCAGAGCCTTTGTAGGAGCTACACGCGATTTAGAGCAAAGAATATTCGAATTGACCATGCCATTGTATTCGCTACGTAGATAGATACAGACACCATAGGCTGAAAGACTGGCATCACAAAATACATGTACTTAGTGTTGACCACCAGGCATTACAACTCTTCTAGGAAATTTACACCTTTCTATATTTGAAAATTCTGAACATAAATCACACCATGCTTTGTTTAGGTTATCTGGGAGAATGTCATCCCAGTCAATTTTTTCTTTCCATAAGTGTTGAAGGAAAATCTTAGCTTTAACAACAATCGGTCCTATAAGGCCAAGAGAATCATAGCACCTTGCAATTGTTGATAAAACTGTTCTCTTAGTAATTTCCTTTGGATTGGTAGATGGCACGAATGAAAATAAAAACATATCACTGTTCGGATCCCATATTAATCCCAATGTCTTTGTTACCTCGCTTCCATCTCGAAATTTTAAAAACTTTTCTTTTTCCTCATTATCTATTTTGCTCAAGACACTAAAGTCATTCGAACACCATTTACGAATTTTGAAATTCCCTCTTTTAAGTAACTATGTTGTTTGATCACGAATTTTATCAACTTCTTCTACAGAGTCTCCTCCAGAGATCATATCGTCGACGTAAAAATCACGTAGTACAATTTTTGATCCCAAGGGGAAATATTTACATTCATCTTCCGCTAGTTGCCGCATTGCACGAACGGTGAGAAAAGAAGCAGATTATGTGCCATATGTAACTGTACCTAATTTGAAAATTTTTATTGGGTCACTTGATTGATCACGCCATAATATGCATTGAATAAAACTATCAGGATAGGAAACCTTTACACAACGATACATTTTACATACCTTTTACATATATCCTCTGTTAAAGCAATGAGAAAGGATCGAAAACGCAGCAAAATATCAAAAATTTTGGGCTGTATATTTGCGCCACACATAAGTATATCATTAAGCGAAATTCCCGATGACGTTTTAGCTGATCCATCGAAAACAACACGCAATTTTGTGGTTGAGCTATCTGCCTTAGTTACACAGTGATGAGGGAGAAAATTTGTTAACATGATTTCTGGAATACTTTCTACTAACCACATATGGTGAAGCTCAATATATTCTTTGATAAATGCGCTATATTGGGCCTTTATTTCTGCAGATTGGCTTAAACGTTTTTCCAAATTTTTAAAACGACGAAACGCATATTGGTACGACTCACCAAGTGCTTGTGGACTTGTTTTAAATGGCAGACGAACTATAAATTCGCCAGAACTCAAACGCTTATAAGTTTTTTGAAAATAGTTTTCACATTCAATTTCTTCCTTTGTTGTTTTTGAAGTAAGATCAATTTGATTCTCGATTTCCCAAAAACGACGGCTGAGATCATCGAGATTATTTTCATAAATATTTAATTCAGTTGTGTGTACATTCATAAGGCAATTATTGCGTTTTTGCAGTTGTATTGCACCACCAGCAACAATCCATCCAAATTCAGTTTTTTGTAGAAGAAGCAGCCCTGGCCCAATACGAATTTTACCATTACACAATGATTCAAAGAATAAATCTCCACCTATTAATAAATCCACTTGTTGTAATTTGAAGAACAAGGGGTCTGCTAGTTGAATGTTGTTGGGTATGTTCCACTTGGAAACGTCTATTGAAAATGGAGGCTGGTTATCTACGATTGCTGATACTACGGCAGATGCTATCCAAGCAGAAATATTTGATGTTCGAGATTGAATGAATATATTAACAATCTTACTAGAAGCAAAATTCGACTGGCCGATACCAGAAACGTGTGTCATTGAGCACTTGGCCCTTAATTGCAATTTGTTTACGAAATTTGTTGTCACAAAATGAGCTTGTGAGGCTGAGTCGAGAATAGCTCTGCATGGAATAAGTGAACCAGCATTGCTTTTTACAAAAACTATTGCAGTAGCTAATATTGGTGTTGTGATTTTAGCATAATTTTTAGGTGGGCAGCTTGAAACTACTAAGGACGAATGTGGCAATGAATTTTTTACATCAGATGAAGTGTTTGCATTTTTGTTAGGAACGTCACTCACAATTGTACAGGGTACATTGTTCGCTTACCAACTGGAATTAGCTTCCATATGAAGCAAGGTGTTGTGTTTCAATGAACAGTACCGACAACCACTTGAAATATATGTCTTAACGGCATGGCCACGTCTCAGGCAATTTATACATAAATTTAAACGCTTAACATCTTTGAATCTCGCTGATACCGTATGCGATAAAAACTGAGGGCAACTATAAATTGAATGTGACTGAAAGTTGCAAATATGACATACCTTCAGTGAGTTATTCGAAACTACTAGGAATTTTTTACTTTTGTTAGTATATTGACATTGTTTAGATCCCACCTGTTTATTTGATGACTCGTTCACAACAGCATTTTCCACATTTTCCATTGTTTGACATCTATTCTGTAAAAACTTTGCCATTAGCTCCCAAGTTGGTATTTCATTACTAGGTGTGGTTTCTTCCCATTTAGTCTGTGTTATAACATCGAGCTTACGACCGACAATATGTATAAGTAAACAATCAGCGATCTGTTCTTTAGTACCCATTGTAAGTAAAGCTCTTAAGTGTGAGTTAACGCTGTCACTCAGATGCCGCAACCTTTCAACAGATCCAGCCTCAACCTTATACATTGCCACAATGTCTCTTATATGTGCCTGAAAATTTAAACGTTTGTTATCAAATCTAGATTTTAATATTTCAATAGCCTTGTCGAAATTTGTGTCACTTATTTCCAATGATCGTATGGCATCCAATGCGGGCCCAACCAAACATGTTTTGAGGTGTTGAAATTTTTCTATTTTTGACAAATCCTCATCATTAGCAATCACTGTTTCAAACATTGAATAAAAATCTGGCCAATCTGTGTAGACTCCATTAAATGTTGGAATTTGTATAATTGGATGACGTGTTTTTTGCACAGGCAATAAAATCGATGGCTGTGATTCATTTGTTGTAGATTGTCTCAGCAAAGCTGGATTTTGGTTGGCTTTAGATCGAAGTGCCATAATTTTACGCATAATAATTGTTTTTGTAAATGTATATATGTAGATCAGAAACTTCTGCGGGAAGAGTGCTTTCCATTTCAGCGTAATTCTCTCGTTCCAGATGGTTGTGAATACCCTCAAAATCTGCATAGAGCTTGTCCAGCAACTCCTGTTTAACAGATAAAGCCGTCTCATCTAACGAATCAAGATTACAGCGTAGTATCTCGTCCCTCATATCAACCAACCTTTGTTTCAACTGTACAGATTTGCGTTTGTTAAAAGACTTCCTCAATCTTTTCATCGTTCATTTTTTATGGTTTTATATCACGTCGGGGTCACCAAAAATGTTGACGTGAATACTTTAAATTCACGTATATTTTGCGAGTTATCAAAATGAAAGAATATTTACTCAATTTTTTTTTGCAATTGGACCAGTACTCAGGGGATGACCCCTATTTATGCAGTGCATTGTGCTGGAACTAGGAAAATAGGATAGGGTGAGGAGGATAGCGGGAGTAGTGCTTATGGATATTCGACTTGAATCTCTCCACGCTGGGTATGGCAGGAAAGACACATACGACACATACGAGCCGTTCGATCAAAGAACGAATTATTTCTGTAATGCGTAGTGCGATTCGCTGTTATATCGACCACAAATGGATGTGTTTTTAATGAGGAACGTGTTGCTCGTAAGTAAGAGCGGATCTCGGGAATATGTTCCCGTACCTCATCAGAGCACAGTCCATTGAAGTAACGATAAAACAGCGTAACACATCCCACGTTGCGACGATGCTCCAGTGAGTCAATAGAGTTGGCTACACTATTGTCACCTATGAGTCTTTTCGCCCTCTCCTGAACTCGGTCCAGTAGCTTCAAAATAGACTTTGAAGCACCGGCCCATACGTGAGCGTTGTATTCCATTTTCGGCCGGATGTAGGTGGTATAAATAGTTGGATATCAGAAGGGGTGAAGTATCTTTTACACCGTCTTAAAAAACCGAGGAACTTGAATGCTTCTTTGGCGATATGAAAAATGTGCTCAGACCATCGAACATCGCACTGAATTTTCATGCCCAGAACATCAAGAGCTTTTGATTCCTCAATATTTATATCATCCATAATTACAGATGGAGCAGCATTTACGGTCATACGTTTATGCGTAAGCATACAACACTGAGTCTTCCAGGCATTGAAATCGACCCGATTCGCATGACCGCATTCGGAGATTGTTGCAAAATCTTGATTTATTGATTCGACCATATTTTGCCTCATAGCCCTAATCTCCAACGGACTTGGCCTATGGTCAAATGAGTAAGAATGGCTAATGCTGCTGTCATCTGCAAATGAGTAGATAGGGTTGGGAGTTTTACAAAGTAAGTCATTAAGAAAAATGAGAAACAGGGTAGGAGAGAGAACGGAGCCTTGTGGTACCCCTGAATTTATCTTGAACTCGTCTGATGTGATCCCATCTATAACAACTCGTATAGTGCGATCACTGAGGAAGCTCGATATAAACCGAGTGAGGCCATTACCAACACCAAAAGCAATTAGTTTTGCCAGAAGTGCCCCATGCCAGACTCTGTCAAACGCCTTGGAGATATCCAGAGCCACCACCTTACTTTCGCCAAAATGGTGAATGGAATGACACCATTTCTCCGAGAGGAGTGCTAGTAGGTCACCAGTAGAGCGTCCCCTACGAAAACCATACTGTCGGTCATTTAGTAAATTGTTGGACTCTAAATACCTCACAAGATGAAAGTTAATCATACTCTCCATCACTTTGGAAAGTGCGGAACATATCGCTATTGGGCGGTAATTTTCAGGGTAATTAGCCTCTCCTTTTTTGGGGATTGGCGTTACATTAGCAACCTTCCAGCACAATGGAAATTCTCCAGTATGGTACAATGTACTGAAAAGGTTTGCTAATGGACGAGCTAGCGTCGAACAGCACTGCTTCAAGACCAGTGCTGGGATTCCATCCGGTCCAGAAGATTTATTTACATTGAGCTCAGCCAATACCTTTTTAACTGCACATGCTCGAAAGAATATTTTTGGCATAGTTACAGATACTCTTTCGAGGTCGGGTAGTGGTTGATTGCTTTCCATCAAGTTGGATTTACTTGCAAATAATTCGGCCAGTAGGTTAGCTTTATCAACCGGGTCAGTGAATATTTGGTCATCCTTTAAAAGAGTTGGAATTGAAGAACTAGCATTATCCTTGATTCTTTTATTATCCAAGCAAACAACGAACTTTATTTTGTAATCTTCAGAATTAATGACTTTATTATAAAAAAAACTAATTGTAAAAAGTTATAGCAAAGTTATATTGTAATGCAATAAAAGAAACAAAAAGATTTACAAAAAGGAATGAATAATGATTTTATGAGCAACTTGCTTTTATACTGAAATGAATAAACTGTAAATACCGCTAGATATAAGTCTGCAAATCAATATAGATCAGTGCTTTTAGCGATAATAAATTCAAGTGAACATGTGATACACTGCACAAAATTAGTGCATTTTACTACGTCTCTGAAGAAAATGTTTATTTTTATAACTTGAAATATTTTTTATTGGTGTGCATTTGTGAATACATATGCTCTTGCCTAAGAATGGTACAAAATTTCCTCGGAAAAACTGGTATATTCTATTAAAAATCGATTAAAGGCCGCAATGAAATATTAAAAAATTAACATATTTTTATGAACTAGAACAATGGACTATGTAGTATGTATACTTTTCTGTATATTAAAATTAGATTTTTTTATTTTTTTAATAAATATTTTCTTTTCCAAAAATCATTTGGAGTATGTACAGGTTTCTGTACCACTGTATGTACGAATGAGCGAGTGAAACGAAAAAAACATTCATGCATAAGTGAACTATTACTACGTTTATACGCACGCCTTATTTGCAAATAAAAAAGAAGAATGTTGCCGTATAACTTGTAACTTATTAGCTCACTTAACAAGTCGTGAATAACGACACTATTTGCAAATAAAAAGTAAGACGTTGCCACTTCATGAACGTTTTTTGTGTTTTACTTACCAAACAATCATATTTTCGTCACATGGCATCACTAATAATAACATAAGTTCTGTATGCAATTTCCCGTATAAACAGTGATTTAGTTATTTGCAAATAGTTATATTTGCAAATAGAACGTGCGTATAAACGTAGTATATGTATATAAATTTTTACTTTACTTTGTATCAATGAAATGTTTTTACACCTCAAGACAATAATGTGGTAAAATGATTTATACATTTCATAACTTATATTCAACTATTTATTATTAATCACTTCAAATTGTTTTATGCTTATACCGTGTTCAGATATACACATTTTATTGAGTCAATATTTAGTTTAATAGTCTTGTTGAACCTTCGTAGTGAACGGACGTGTTAGCGGAGTTTTTTTTTACATACTAAACAAACAAAAATACAAACAAACAAAAAATATTCGTAATAAGTACTGATTCGTAATAAGTACAGTTTTTGTTAAATTTGCTTTATTTGCATTAATAATATTTTTCGTATAAACTGAAACAACGAAAACAAACAAAAAACCACAAAAAAGTGACTGAGGAATGCTTTGCATGAGTACCTCAAAAACAAACAATTGTGAAGTGAGTTCTAACGGCAGAAATGCCTATTTTACTGTGAGTTCTGAAGCTCTTAATGCAAACAATAAAAATAAAAAAATTGATGATAGTCTTTTTCTAACGGCAAAGCCAATTTTACGTGAGCGATCAAATTCGCTTACTCCGATGCCAAGTAGTGATTCTATAACATTACCGCTGCCTAGTACTTCTCTATATAAATCAGCGCCATTATCCGCTCCGGGCTCGTGTTCATCACTTAACCCAGTTATCACTATAGACAATAATATTGAGAAACCTAAAGTGCCTGTCGGAATGGACAGATATATCACAGTAGTAAAGCGCGGACGAAGCCCAAATTCATCTAAAATCTCATCGGTTCCCAAGATATCCAGGGATAACGACGCCGCAACATTTAACCGTCAAAACCGTTTTAAAATATTGCAGGATGACAATGACAAACCCGAAGCATCCTCGAAAAAAACCTCAAAACCACCACCAATCTATCTTAGACAAAAAAATTCTAACACGCTTATTAAGAAGTTAATCTCGGTCATTGATGAAAAGGCATTTCACATTGTTCCAATAAAATGTGGTAACATTGATGAAACTAAAATTCAAATATATGAAGAAAAGGATTTCCGCAAAATGGTTAATGATTTGGAAAAAAATAAAACAAGTTTTTACACATTCCAGCTTAAGAGCGCTAAAGGCTTACAGGTCGTATTGAAGGGCATAGATTCTTACATTGTCCCTGCTGAAATAAAAGATGCTCTCACCCTCCAAGGATTCAAGGTAAAAAATTTATCCAACATAATAAACAGGGAGAAGATCCCCCAACCTTTATTTCGCGTTGAATGATATATTATTGAAGAAAAATGATATATTATTGAAGAAAAATGAGACCCATCCCATTTATAATTTAAAATATCTGTTACACCGGAAAATCACAGTTGAAGAACCGCACAAGCGTTCAGGACCCGTACAATGCCATTATGGTCAAGAATATTGGTATACAAAAACGTATTGTATATTACCTACTGTTTGTGTTGTGTGTGGTGAATTACACAACACTGCTATTTGCAATAAGCCAAAGGATCAAAAGGAAAAAAGTGCAGTAATTGTGGAGGTAATCACACTGCTAACTACAGAGGATGTCCTGTATACTCTTTTGTATAACAGGCTATGAGTCAAAAGCCTAAGGTAACCCCAGCAAAAACAGGAAATACGTACTCCGCCACTTATCCTCTAATGGCCCAACCAATCACTCCACAAGTATCGTATGCTGACGCTGTGAAGATCAACTCTGTTCCAGTGCAAAAAGTGTTACCACCAAATAATACAACAAATGCTAACCCAAGCTTTAATTTCAGTCGCCTTGAAACTACTATTGATAATCTGGTGCAAACTATAAACAACTTTACAACAAATATGACTAGCATGATGCAAGAAATGCTGCGAATGCAGAACACACTGCTTCTATCATTAGTTAACAAGCCATGAACACGTTAAAAGT
This sequence comes from Germaria angustata, assembly GCA_963681545.1. Taxonomy (NCBI): domain Eukaryota; kingdom Metazoa; phylum Arthropoda; class Insecta; order Diptera; family Tachinidae; genus Germaria; species Germaria angustata. The sequence goes on along the minus strand of OY812998.1, from coordinate 78,530,918 downwards.
ATGTTTCTGGAACGCAAACGGCATTCGCCAACACAAATATGAACTTGAGCACTTCCTCACGGTAAAAAGTATTGATATAATGTAGGTATCTGAGACTCATTTGACTTCGAGAAGCCTTTTTAAAATTAGTGGCTACACCTTATATGACACAAAAGACCCGAGAGGAAGAGCATGCGGAGGATCAGCAGTTCTAATAAAGTCAAGACTCAAGCACTATATTCTTGAGAACATTTGTGCAGACCATCTACAAGCAACGAATATTTGCATCGAAAATTTTTGTTCAAATCTTGTGATATCATCAGTTTACTCCCCTCCCAGATTTTCAATCACTGAGGATCAATACGAGGATTTCTACAAAACTTTTGGCCCTTGGTTAGTAGCAGCTGGGGACTACAATGCAAAACATACGTTCTGGGGATCGCGTCTTATTACACCTAGAGGTCGAGCATTGTTCAACACAATTTCAAAAATGAGTTTGGATGTCATTTCGAGCGGGGAGCCCACTTACTGGCCTACTGACATACAAAAAATTCCAGATGTTATAGATTTTGGCGTCATGAAAAATATCTCTAGGGATTTAATTCATGTTGAAGCTTCTCATGATCTCTTCTCCGATCACTCGCCAACGATCGTTACAATTTGTAGCCCACTAAGAAGTGACTTACCTCACCCATATGTGAAGGTGATAAATCGTATTAATTGGCTGGGGTTCAAAAAATAGCTCAGTAGTCATTGTGCAGAAAATATAAAGCTAAGAACTCCCGATGATATTGAACTTAACATTGCCAATCTTACCGAAAATATTAAACAGGCTGCTAAACATGCCACTACCTCCCATCCGCAGACTGGGTTTAATAGAATTTATTCTGCGGATATTGAACGTCTCGTATGTGAAAAAAGAAGAGCTAGAAGGGAATGGCAACAGCACAGATCACCCCAACATAAAATTAGATTTAGAGAATGCACTAAACGATTTTTGTGTTTTTCTTCCGACGGGGTTTGTTTGAATTTGGGACGATTTTCCGTCATCCCACGTCAAATTTGGTTTGTAAACAGACCGGTTTCGGCTTTGTGCCATCTTCAGTGTTCTCTTGAATACTAAATCGTTTTTCTTGCTGTACGTTGTCTTTTGTATGGTTCGTTTTTCTCTCTTTGATCCCTTTGTGTTTCTCTCTCTCGTCCCTGTATGTCTATGTGTCTCTCTTTCTTTCTCTCTCTCTCTACCTGCTACCTGTTCCTCTCATTTTCCCCTATAACCATGTCTGTGCTCCCTGTCTTTATAGCGCGGCGATTATTTGTATTATATTGTGAAAGCTTTTTTGTAATGAAAAGCTCAAATTACCCATCACTAACTTACAACAGTCTTGCCATTGTTATTTATTCCTTACCAACCATACACATGCTTTTTAATTTGCTTATTTTGTTTTTTACTTATGACAAACTTGTTTGGTTTGTTACTATAAGTATGTATATTTATTAATTTTTGCTACAAGCCATTAGCTTTGTTAATTTATATTTTAGGTTTAAGAGTTCCGTTCTGCTAGTGTTTGTCAGAATAATTTACACATGTGTCTTTGTTGTAATTTGTTCTTTGATAACTATTACATGTAATTTGGCTTATAAAATACGATTGAACTAAGTAGCCTATTTAAAAATTTAAAATAAAATCACAAACAAAAAGGAAAAATGTTCATAAATAAAGAGAAATCTTAAACCTAAAATATAAATTAACAAAGCTAATGGCCTGTAGCAAAAATTAATAACTATACATACTTATAGTAACAAACCAAACAAGTTTGTCATAAGTAAAAAACAAAATAAGCAAATTAAAAATCATGTGTATGGTTGGTAAGGAATAAATAACAATGGCAAGACTGTTGTAAGTTAGTGATGGGTAATTTGAGCTTTTCATTACAAAAAAAGCTTTCACAAATTGTGATACGATGAATCAAAAACAATTCTCGTATTACATTTACAGTGAAGATTTGTATAAATAGCTGAAATATACATCAACTGACACCACAGAAGTGGACCAAACACAAGAACGCTGATAATGAAAGTGTAGCGACTTTCGAAAACAGCATGTTGTTCCCTTCTGCTAGTGTTTGTCAGAATAATTTACACATGTGTCTTTGTTGAAATTTGTTCTTTGATAACTATCACATGTAATTTGGCTTATAAAATACGATTGAACTAAGTAGCCTATTTAAAAATTTAAAATAAAATCACAAACAAAAAGGAAAAATGTTCATAAATAAAGAGAAATCTTAAACCTAAAATACTTATTTCTTTATTTTTAAAATTTATTTCCTGTTGAAGAATATGAGCTTGTTTTTTTAAACTAATTTATAAAATAGTATCTATTTGCATGCTATATGTAAGTATATAGCATAAGATTATTTTATTGTAAAAAGTCAGTGGTAGCCTATTATTAATAAGATTTCACATATTTATATGAATACATACATATGTATTTGAAAATCCAAAAAACAAAAACATTTACACTGTATAGTGGTGTATTTTCAATAAACTACAATAGGTGATAACAAAATAAACACACAAAAGCAAAAAATATTTTGTCTTTCATTTTTATAATAAAAAATGATTAGCAAAATTCATAACCACCTTTTTGGTAAACACACAATGCGCGCGTTGTGTCAAAGTTTTCATTGTGTCATACACCTTTTGCGTTACGCTTTTCTGTCAAAGTTAAAAACGTCACGCAACGCTACAAAGTTTTATCTGACACGGCCTTAAGGCTGGGGCACATAGAATCCGTCATCCGTCGACTTTTTCAACTGACAGCTAAGTTAAAAATACAGGTTTTGTTATGGGCTTGGTTACATACAGTACGTCTCCTTCAACGCAACGTTGGGCAACTTTTAACTTTTGACGTACGTTGAGTACTTTGACAACTATCAGTTGATTTTTTGGTATGTTTTGTTTTAATTAACAGTTGATTTTTTGGGTCTGACCAAAAATCTTCGACTTTTATCCATTATATTAAGACAGCTTGAGCTTTATAAAGCAAAATTATAATTAAAATAAACTCCGTAATTTCTTCAAAATCCATAGAAAATTTTTACTCTTTAATAAAAAGAAATGTTGCAAACATGTAAAAAAAACAACTGATTTTCTACACGTTAACAAAGTACTCATTGTGCCAACCTCATCCGTCATTGCGTTAACGTCAGTTGAAAAAGTCGAAGGATGACGGATTCTATGTGCCCCAGCCTTTAAAAAACATAAATCAGTTTCATTCCAGCACTAAAACACGATGGACGTGTTACGCTTGTTGTTAGAAATTAGCGTTGCCATATGCAAAAAGTGAGATCCCCAGAAATTCGTATGAAATTAACGTAAGGAAATTCTAATTCTTATGAACAAAATTTTTATGAGGGAATGGAGATTTAAGATTTCATATTTAGGTATGACATGAAAATTTCATATCTGGCAACACTGATTCTTTATGTATGTATGGATGGCTGAAGGCTGGGGCACATAGAATCCGTCATCCGTCATCCGTCGCCTTTTTCAACTGACAGCTAAGTTAAAATACATGTTTTGTTATGAGCTTGGCTACATACAGTACGTCTCCTTCAACGCAACGGATGAAAGTTGGGCAACTTTTAACTTTTGACGTACGTTGAGTACTTTGACAACTATCAGTTGATTTTTTGGTATGTTTTGTTTTAATTAACAGTTGATTTTTTGGGTCTGACCAAAAATCTTCGACTTTTATCCATTATATCAAGACAGCTTGAGCTTTATAAAGCAAAATTATAATTAAAATAAACTCCGTAATTTCTTCAAAATCCATAGAAAATTGTTACTTTTTAATAAAAAGAAATGTTGCAAACATGTAAAAAAAACAACTGATTTTCTACACGTTAACAAAGTACTCATTGTGCCAACCTCATCCGTCATTGCGTTAACGTCAGTTGAAAAAGTCGAAGGATGACGGATTCTATGTGCCCCAGCCTTGACTTCCTAAACTTATATTTACAATGTATCAATACAGTATTAATACCAAGTTGATACATTGTGTATGTGCTTTTTTAATACTTTGCATACTGTTGATTTGCAACCGTTACATCGTTTAGGAACATTTATATGCGTTATATCATTCATAATAAAGCGTGCAATGGCAGAAGAGCATATTTTATTGCAAAAAGAAACACGGGTATCAAAAATGATGCTAAAAACAAGGCTTTGTGCAAACAATTGATGCACTAAATTTTTTTACTAAGCAATTTATTTAAAATTTTCAGAAACTTCTGTGTTTATTACTATTAAATGGTTCACACAAAAACCATTTTTTACTTCAATAATTTTTTAGAAACTTCTGTGTTAATTATTTTTAAATGGTTTACACAAAACCATTTTTTACTTTAATAAAAAATTAAGATAAAAAAGTGAACATAGAATATATATTAAAATACAAGAAAACCGCTTACTTATCTTCCTGCGTCGCCATTGTACCGCGTGTTGTATTCATTTTGCATCTAAATTTTTTTGGATGCTTTTCTTGCTTTTTCTTGCGTATTAACTACATCAGTGATGCAAATGGGAACAAAATACATTGTAAAAAAATTAGGGTTGCATTTAGGAATACGCTGCAATATATTGCTACAAAGCAACATGCGTTTAGGAAGACAGCCTATGTGAGGGCAAACAAAATGTTTATATGTATTTTTGCCGATCCCTAGTCTATATACAATGTATATACATAGATGTTTTTCGATCTTAGTTATTTTTTGAATTTTCGGTGTGTGGAATTGATGGTCATTGTCATTGTGGAATTGATGGTCAAGAACTCTCTGAATGAAATTTTTTGGCAGTGTTTATTATCTGGTTTTTCGGTCGATTGGCATTGAAGTTAATAATTCTGCCTGATGAAATGTTTTTTTGAATACCAGTCAAAAGTTATAGTATTAGTTTTCCTATATATGTAGTTTAGTATCCAGGTAAGCAATTTCTCCTCTTGATTCAACTTCTAACGTAAATTTAATTTTAGGGTGATATCTGTTGAGAGTGTTTAATATGTCATCCTTGTCGTCAATGTTGATTACAGCTAAAATATCATCTAAGTACGTATTTAGCTTCGTATTTTATCTTAATGTTTTTGCTGTCGAGTTCAGTCAATGCTACGGAAAGTAAATTATCCAAAACTATGTCGGCAATCGTCGAAGAGAGGGGGTTCCCCATGGGCATACCAAATATTTCGTTGTAGATTTTTTTTGTTGTAAATGAAGTAATTGCTTTCATATAGACAGAATTTTAAAATATCTAAGAATTTGGAACGTGGGATCGTGGTATTGTTTTTTATTGTGTTACATTTGTCCATTATGTTATTTATGGCTGTTTGGATGGGAATATTCGTGAATAAAGAAACGACCGTTGCTTTAAATTCAATGAATTTTTTATATTATATTTGTCCGATACTACATTTTTAAGTATATTTCGCACATATTTACTTAATTGGCGATATTAACTTACTAGACTGCATCCGCCATATAACAATGGCATGGGACATTGATGTTACTAGCCAGACAATATCCAACTGTTTCAGGCACTCAGGATTTGGTCAATATTCAATGTGGAATGAAGAAGATGATATACCTTTAATATTATTAAATGATGTTAATGACGATTTAAATTTCGTAAAAGACTATTATGAAACCTGGCTACGTTTGAATAACAACAACCTGTTGTACTCTTCAAGAATTTATTGAAGTAGATAATGATCTGGTTGTCGCAGGTTTTCCAACGGATGAGGGTATTGTTGATAATGCTCTTGAACCAGAGTCCCACACTGGAATCACAATAGGTAGTTATGAAGAGGACATAGTTGAAGAAACTGTTATACAGCCCTCCAGGGAAGCTATGAAGGATGCGTTGAACAATTTGAATTTATATTTACACACAAATGAAAATACGACTGACGACCACTACAAAGCGCTACACAAATTGGAGACACTTTTTATACTAAACAAAAATAAACCAATTCAGCCAAAAATTACTCATTATTTTAATATATAATAAATTATATATACTTTTTCAATTCTTTTATTACAAGTAAATGGAATAAAAGTTAATAAAAAATATTTTTGGATTATATGCAAAATTTTCAAAACTTACTCCATAACTTGAAGTCTCCCTAACTTGAAGTTATTTGTTTGGATAATGGTGATTCAAATTATAGAAGTTCAACTGAAGTTGGAATTTGACTTTAAATATCTTGGGGCTTATAAGCAATTGCAATGGTTAACAATTTTTACACTCTTTAAGGAACAAAGTGTACGCAATTGTAATCATTAAAAATTTTTCAACTAAATAATTTCTAATCACTTTTTTTAGAACGATAAAAGCAAACTATTAATTTCAATTTATCGCGTACTCATAAGTAGAGTTTTGTTTAAAAATTTAGATTTTCGACCAATACTAAAAGTAGGGCGCATTTTCCCAAAACTCCTAGAAAATTGTTCATAGTATCTTCAAGACTAATCTTTACGAAATAATTTTTGAGCCAATAAATGTTGTTGTAATTTTTTTAAACATTTATCACATTCATTGTTCAAGATATTCTTCAAAATAATTATTTAAAAATTCACTATTTATTCTTAGATTAGCTGGGTGCAAACCTATATGTTATTGCCGCTATCCCTCAGCATTCAAACCAATATACCTTATAACTATACTTATATATAAAGAAATATTATATGAGAATTCTATAGAATTCAATCACATTTATCTACTCGTGATTTAGAAAGATATAAGTATAATAGTTCTAGAAAACTTTTATATAAACAAAATACATCAAACAATTATAATTGACTCGCGTCTATTTATTTTTCTTACACCTTTATGCAATTAATCGGCTTTCGGCTGATGGTGAAATGCAAGCATATAATCAGCTAAGCCAACAATGAATTTTCGAAGTTTTTCAAATTTGAATATAATACTGTTACAGTTTTTTATGATAACAACAAAAATCTATATATTACTTTGTATGAAATAGGCTTTGTAAAACATTTTTTTCTGACAAGAAATAAAAAGATTACGCACAGAAAACGTAAAAAAGTCATGGCAAAAAATTAAAGTCAAAAACCAAAAGAATTAATTTGATACTCGAGCACTTTTTTATTTTTTTGCTGTGCATTACTTTTGAAAAATCTATGAAAAGCAGTTCACTTTTTTAGAAGTTTCAAGTTCCGAAAGATTTTTTACACACGCGATTGTCAACTTTCACGTTGCTTTGCGCTGATATAATACGGTGCATCAAAAAGCTTAAGACTTCTTTTATGAAATGAAATTTATTTCATGCAAATCAGTTGAATAGTTTAGAAGTTACAGGCACTTTGTTTCTTTTGTTTGCTGGCAGTTTTGTGCACAGAATACACAGAATACTCAACTTTGACGTATAAAAAGGGTCCGAATCATATTTTGCATAAACTTTGTATAAATCATAAAGTTTGTGTGAAGAGATATCTATACAAAAACAACTAGATTAGCTATCCCTTTCACACAAACTTTATGCACGTTTTCAAAGTTGTCGGGTCTATTTAGTTTATGGTTTTGTGTTAGTTTATGTTTATGCTAACCACGATAACTTTTCTGAAAGCTCTTGAACATAGGAAAAAATAATAATAACAATGGGTGTTTTTTATAGAGGGATAGAACTTTAAGTTGCAATAAAACAACGATGGATTATTCGATTGACATGAATTTTATTTATCCGAAAGATAATATTGTGGCATTATATTTTAAATATGATTTCTGGCACATGACCGCCACGGCTGGCGCGGATGTAATCCAATCTGGACGTCCAATTTTCGATGACTTTCCAACATTTGTGGCCGTATATCGGCAATAACACGGCGAATGTTGTCTTCCAAATGGTCAAGCATTTGTGGCATATCCGCATAGACCAATGACTTTACATAGCCCCACAGAAAGTAGTCTAGCGGTGTTAAATCACAAGATCTTGGAGGCCAATTCACAGGTCCCAAACGTGAAATTAGGCGGTCACCAAATGTGTCTTTCAATAAATCTATTGTGGCACGAGCTGTGTGCAAGCGTTGTTCAGGCGTGAGTCTATTCATGATGAATTGCTAAACCAAACTGAGAATAACTCACTTGACAGCTGTTAAATCGGTCGCCATCTTGAAAAGTAATGCCAACTTAAAGTTCTATACCTCTATAAAAAACACCCTTTATTAATAAATAAATAATATTATTATTATAAAAACAATAAAATTGTATTTTTTATCATCATTGCATAAATTTTGGGATCACAATCTCTGTATTTTCATGCTTTTTCTGAAAGCTCTATTTTTACTGGGAAGATACAATTTATAAATCTGCATTGAGTAAGTTTTTGTTTTTTCTGTCTTGTTTCATGCGAGTCGGGTTAATAGCTTAAAACTAAAGAATGTTTTTATCACATTTTGTTTGCTTTACACAAATAATTCTCACTGGGATACGAGAAACTGTATGTTGATTAGAATGGACATAAATTTAAATTAATATGGTCAAAATACAGGTCATGAATATTGCTTGAAATGAGTTCGAAGGCTTAACGCATTGCACGGATGCATGCTTGGACGCCAGGTATTCTTCGACAAACATAGTTCGTACAGATAAAGAAAAACTATTTTGTTTGTTATTTTCTCTAGGCACAATTTTTTGTTTTATTTATTGTTGTGTGTTTTATCGGTGGTAACAACACACTCAAGTATATCGAGTAGCTGGGTAAAGACAAAGTGCTATCTTTTCATTTATTCAAAATACATTTTTTGTGTGCAAAGGAACTATAACAAAGATGAGTCCGAATTGTTTTGCTAGGAATGTAAACCCTTCGAGGAAGGGTGATGACTTATGAGTGTAAACATACATCAGGCTGAGCTCGTTACAATGCACTGCCCGTAATTCAACACAATGCTCACTAAATCTCTTTTAAATGTACGCACAAAGGAAGTATTTACAATAAACCAATTATTCATGATTAGTCAGGATGGATGAAGTAATCCAAAGCATTGGACAGTACACTAGGTTCGGAACGAAAACTAATGTCGAACAACTCCAACGAAGATCCGCCTCTATAGGAAAAGATCGCGTGTTTATTCTGGATAAACAGGCTTAAGCGAGCGTCAGTGTTAAAAAAATAAGTGTAAACAAAGATTTTTACTCATTGATTTTGGAATACTCTCGTATACGGACATGTTTTTTTTAAGTTCACAAGTTTGTTTATACTTATACAGCCAATTATAAATACTCACGCGAAACTCATATTTTCGGAAAAAAATTTTCTCGAGAAAAGAGTTTTCAAACTGTAAATTCCTCGGGCATATCTATATATATAAAAAAAAGTCCGTATATGTACGTCGCCGAACTACTCATAAACGCGTCGAGCGATTTCAACCAAACTTATACACTACGTAGGCAGTGGCCCATATATGGTTTATATGAAGTTTGGTTAAAATCCGATAACGCATGTGTGTGCGGTGCGTATGTGAAGTGAGTGTGTTTTTGGGAACAAAACCAACTTTATTAAAAACAAGTGTGTTTCTTTTCTTATTTTGTTTTGCCGTGCGAAGCAGGCAACGGGCCCGCTAGTAATATTTAATAAGTTGTGCCTCTGATGCTAGGTGTTGTGCTTATTAAATTTTATTTTATTTCTGCGTTCCACTAGCAAAGCAGCTGCAGACTGGGGAAGACTTCTCACTTCATCGTAGTTATTTTTAGGTGCGGTTAGGCTTGTGTTTCGTTGCAAAGCTTCAAGGGTTTTGCGTCTCACTCTCACACGTATTAATTTATCACGACTAATGGTGCGATCTACTTTCTTTTATCAAATTGTAATTGATGTATGCATCTAATTTCTAAAATCGCTTAGATTCCTTGAAAAAGCACCTTTTAGAATATAACCCGGCAAGATCCTTGTCATAATATCAAAACAATCTGGCAACACACACCTAAACAACCACGTTTTCTAACCTTCATCATCGTGCACTACGCCACTCTTTATCTGGACTCCATAGTAGGCAAAGCACAAAATTCTTTTAACTAGATCACCAAATAAATATCAATAAACATACAAACGTATATATTGTTTCAATTATTGAAGAATATCACATGGTGTCAGGTGTGGTTTTGACACAACAAAGAACACAAAGTATTAAACAACATGAGCGAAGTAGAAGAGCTAAAACAGCAAATAGCAGCACTTCGGACGGAAATAGCATCAAGTTCCAGGCATGCACAGGGAGCTCGTCCACAAATACCTCTTCCAGGACCATTAAGAATAAAAGAAGATATAACAGAGAGCTTTAAATACTTCAAGCAACAATGGGAGAATTACTTGATGGCAACAGGCTTAGTGTCACAGAATGAAGAGACGAAAAAAGCAATTCTGCTAACAGCGATTGGAGATGAAGCATTCAAACGGTACACTAATATGCCAATAGGGGAAGAAAACAAAAGGACAGCTAAAGAATTGCTAAACGAAATCGAAAAAAATCTTACACCAACGATCAACAAGCGGTACGTAAGAGCGATATTTAATATGGCGGAACAAGAGCCGGAAGAGTCTTACGACGAATATTTCGATAGGTTGAGAGGTCTTATAAAAAATGCCCAATATGGCAACCTAGAGGAAGATCTCCTGCTCGACAAGATAATATGCTCAATCAAAGATACCGATCTGAAGGAAAAACTGTGGCTCGACAAAGATATTACCTTACCGAAAGCTATAGAAATATGCAGGTCAAAGGAGACTGCAGAGAAATACCTCCGCGGAATAGATAACAAACACGTAGAAATAAATAAGATACAAAAAATGTACAAATCTGGAAAACAACGAAAGAAAATGTTAGATCGCAACACATGCAAGTTTTGTGGAAACGAGTATCATGTAAAACTCGAACAGTGCCCAGCAAGAAAATCAACGTGCCACAAATGTAATAAAAATGGACACTACGCGCGAGTCTGTATGAAAAACAATTTTAATACGAACAACCGTAAAGCAATCAAGGAAGTAACAACAGAAAGCAGTGATGAGGAAAAATATGAGAGCGAGGAAGAGTTTGTTTTAAACACTAAAGACAACAGTAACAACAAAGGTTTGTACTTAGAACTAACTATATATAACAATAAGAAAACAGGTCATAAAACAAAATGCCAACTCGATACGGGAGCTTCATGTAATATTATTGGGGTGAACAATCTAAAATATATAGAGCCAATGGCAACAATTTCCAGATAAAATACAAAAGAGGAACACAAATGTACATTGCAGATACTCTGTCGAGAGCCCCTGTCGAGGAGGAAAATTCGTTAGAAATATACAATGTCGAGCACGAACTTGATGAACTAGACGAGTTAAGTGATAGCGAGGACAAAAGAATGAGTTCGAAAACGTTACATAGTATAAAACAGGCCACGGCAGATGACACCGTCATGCAGACGTTGATAGAAACGATCAATACAGGTTGGCCAGAGAATAAAACAGACGTAATGGAGAGCATAAAACATTACTGGAACATAAGGGACGAACTAGTTGTTAACGACGATCTTGTCCTAAAAGGAAATAGAATTGTAATACCACAGAAGATAAGAAAGGATATTTTAAATAGACTACACCAACCCCATTTGGGTATTGAATCTACTATGAAATTGGCAAGAGAAACCGTTTACTGGCGAGGAATAACAGATGAGATCAAACACGTTATACAAAATTGTGATACATGTAACAAATTTGCAAGAAAACAACAAAGGGAACCCCTGATAATATCAGAGATCCCGTCGACACCCTTTGAAATAATATCAATGGACGTTTATGAGCTATTTATAAAAGGAAAGAGTAAACACTTCCTAATAACAGTCGACCATTACTCAGACTTTTTTGAAATCGACGAACTCAATAGTCTCTCCGCAAGAACAACTATAAACATATGCAAGAAGAACTTTAGCAGATACGGAATACCTATAAAAGTAATAACTGATAATGGAACCAATTTTGTAAATTCCGATTTTAACAAATTCGCTATGGAATGGGAGTTTACTCATAAGACATCTAGCCCACATCACCAGCAGTCAAACGGCAAGGCAGAAGCGACAGTTAAAATCGCAAAACAGCTAATAAAGAAAGCTTTGGATTCAAACACAGACTTCTACAAGGCACTCCTATTATGGAGAAATACCCCTAATAAAATCGGCTCTAGTCCAGCAAAACGAATGTTCTGCAGATGGCTCAGATGTGACCTTCCATCTACTAACCTACAGCAAGAAATAGTAAAAAATGTACCAAAGCAGATCGAGAAGCAACGAAAATACAGCAAAAAATACTTTGATCGTGGAACGCGCCAAAAACACGGGTTAAGTACGGGTGATCAAGTATACATAAAACAAAATCCCAATGGAAATTGGATAAAAGGTAACATTGAAAAAAAGATAACGAATAGGTCATATGTAGTCGAGTCCGAGAAAGGCAAATACAGACGCAATACCATCCATATAAGAAAGCCGATCTCAATTGAAACACCCAGCGAGCGCGCACAACAAACGGAAAAAGAACAAAGTGAACCAATAAAAGACGAAAAAGATCCGGCACTCATAACAAGTTCACCTAGAAAGCCGAAACAACACTCTCAACAACACCTGGAGGAACAGAACAGTCTCCCGGAAATACAACAACAACCAGATACACAACCATCGAAACCCCGAAGATGTACTAGGCCACCGAAACGTTTAGAGGACTACGAGGTCTACTAAATTTGTGAAACAAAAGGGGATGTCATAATATCAAAACAATCTGGCAACACACACCTAAACAACCACGTTTTCTAACCTTCATCATCGTGCACTACGCCACTCTTTATCTGGACTCCATAGTAGGCAAAGCACAAAATTCTTTTAACTAGATCACCAAATAAATATCAATAAACATACAAACGTATATATTGTTTCAATTATTGAAGAATATCACAATCCTGAATAATTTTTTCCGCCAACTATTATAAGAACATTGAAAATTCCTTCCGGCAAATATAAATAAAATCATCGCTTTAAAAGAAATTAAATTAAAAAGTGCATAAAAGGCTAACTATATTATGCTTATGGTATGCTAGCTTAAGCTAGTGTCAAAAATCAACAAAAAGCATGTCAAATGCTTAAACAATTTAATGTCTGCAACTTATAAATATATAACCATAAACAAGTGAATATATTTATTTTCATTATAAATTAACAAAGCAAAGTAAAGTACACATAAAAAAGTACCTAAAAATGCAAAAGTGTATACAGTATTTTTCGGTTAATTGCACATCAAAATTTGCACAACTTTTTGTTCAATTAACCGGGGAACCAATTAGCCGATACCGGTTTAATTGAACGGTTTGTTCAATTACAGAAATCACGCATAATTGGAACTACTAATGAATTAAAAGAAATCGCATATGTATGTGCACTTTAAGTTTTTCAAAATAATTTTTTTTACCTTGAAACGAAAAAAATGCAAGTAACAGAAAAAAATTTACATATATGTGTATACGCCGGTATTTATTATTGTAGGTATGTACTATTAAATGCACTATTTATGTGCACATTAGTTTTCCAAAAAAAAAAAAAAAAAAAAAAAAATTAAATTTATAAACTAAAAAAACAATTCATTAATTGGTTTTTACAAAAAAAAAAATAAACTTAAAGAATAAAAACAATTCATATGCATATACATACAGCTCTTCCATTCACGTAAGTATTAAAATATTACATAGTGCTTAAAAAATAAAAAAAGGAACAAATAAATTCATATTGTACATATTCACACTTTTCGAGATCATTATTTAAAAAAGAAAAATAAACATGTTGTTTACATTTTAAAAGAATTACTTGAAAAAGTCTGTAATTTTTGTTTGTGTATTTTTAAATTTATTTGAGACAATATAAGACTCCATATTACCTAACTCACATAGGAACTTGTTTTCGGTACAAAAAAATGCCTGAAGTTCTTGTATGTATTTTAAAGCTTCTAGAACTGATGGAAGTTCTGCATTATCATGTTCTTGCTCTTCTTCCTGAACATCAGCCCCATCCAAAATATTTTCAATAATTTCCATATCAGTAAGCACTCTATTACATTCTTCGTTGTCGTCACATTTTACGAATTCTTCAAATTCTTCTCATAAATTGTCCGCTATTTTAAACTCATCGGAACTTTCAGTTTCCTCATTTTCTTCTTCGGAGGACGTCTTCACTAATCTCGCCTGTAAAATTATACCTAGCATTACTAAAATGTACAATAACAAAATCCGATAGTATAATACCTTTTTAAAACAATTTTTAATCGACGTTGGTTTGACCATCCAAAAACTGCGCTTTGTCGTATGCATTGCATGTAGAATATTAATTGGCTTTGAAAACTCTTCAACTGTTTTCAATAGCTAAATAGCTACAATCTGTTTTCTAACAATATTCTGTCTATAATATGACTTGAAGGCATGAATTATACCCTGATCTAGGTGATGGGTTATTGCTGTAGTATTTGCTGGTAAAAACTGTAGATTTATGTGCTTTAAATTTTGTGGCAAGACGCATTATCTACAAACAGAACAATGTTTCGTTTCTGTGAAGCCATTTCTTTTTCTAAATTAAGTATAATTTCGCTCCATAGATCTGCTGTCATCCATGCTTTTTGATTCGAATAGTATTTTAAGGACAATACTTTATTTTTCAGGCAACGTGGGTTTTTAGCCTTTCCGATTATAATAACTTTTTTGTATTCACCCGTGGCATTGCATATAAAAAGTAATGTTACGCGCTCCTTAGATGACTTGAATCCAGTGTTACGGTATCCCTGTTTGCAAAGGCTTTTTGGAGGCAATGCTTTGAAAAATAAAGCGCTCTCATCCGCGTTGAAAATGTCGGCCTCCTCGTATTCTGATAATATATTTGGTGCAACTGAACTTAAAAAATCTTCTGCCGCATTTGAATCCGCAGATTTTTGCTCCCCATGTATTTTTCTGAGCTTAATTCCTTGCCGCTGTTGCCACCGCCATAACCAAGCTGTTGATAGGGTAAAATCACAATTCATTTGTTGAGCTAACTGCTGCGCTTTTTCCATCAACATGTTTGTTGAAATCACTGCACCAGATGATTGCATTTGTTCGAACCAAATTTGAAACGCTCGTTCAACGTCAATATTGTTTCCATGCCGTTCACGCTTGCTTGACAATTTGCACTTGGAGGCTTTTGATTTTGTTTCGAAATCATTTAGCAAAATTCTATTCAATGTGGTAAGAGAGCACCCATAATTTTTGCACAGCTCAGACTTCTACTTGCATTTAGCTTCAGATAAAATTTTTAACTTATCCTTAAGTGTAAGGGTTACGTATCGTTTTCCACTCATCGTCTACAAAAATTAACAATAAGATAAAATTAATTTCCAATGTTATTGTCAAATACAAATTAAACACTTACGCTTTCTCACGGTTTTTCCTTAGCAATAAATATATGTTTTCAATTACATACATAGTAGAGATGCCAAGCAGTGTTTTTCACAAATGTGCAAAAATGCCATATTATTTTTCAATAATAATGCAATTAATCGGGTAAAAGTAAGAGGAAATTTATTTTTGATGACATGAATTTTGAACCAATTAAGCGGGAATATCAATTAACCTTGTTCAATTATCCGAGGAAATTTATATGTGTTTTCGTATGCAATATTTTTGCCCGATCATGTGGTTCAATTGAGCGTGGAAACTAATTAACCGTAGGGTCAATTAACCGAAAAATACTGTACATCTTAATCGTAAACCATAAAATAATAGAGATTTTGTCATTATTGTGTTAAAAGATTATTAAAATAAATATATACGTATTACTTTCGATTTACTTTTCTTTCACTTATGGTTTTTAACATTTTCATTTAAATTTTCTACAAAGTAATTTTCTTCATCTATTGCAACTTGTTTAAAGAAACAAATTTCAATTAGTAACGCACAAACAGCAGAATCCTTAAGCAAAGTACGATTAGATTCACTCTTTTCTTAAGCAAATGAAACTTGATGAAAAGTTTTATAAGTTTATTATAGATGTACACATATGATTATACTTATGTATTCGCATAGTTGCTTAAGTTAGCATACCATATCAACGAAAAAATAGCAGAAATATAGCAGAAGCGATATTTTCGGATTCCTTGCACGGCAGGTCGACTATTGTAATATTATGTATAGGCAGGTTTGATTTTAGTTCATAAATTTAAAGGTTTTATTTAGTCATAAATGAATACACTAAAAGTATAAAATTTGTCTCTAATAAAGTTCTCTAGCCAAGATGCAACCGCATGCCAGTAACCTCTAAATTAGAAAGAAAAACAGAACACGTTCTTGTTGAGCTGTCATGTTAAAGCAATCAGAGAAAACGTAGTTGCCAGATTGTGTTATATTATGACATCCCCTCTAATTTTTTAAAAGTTAATAAACCTCATAATCTTTCAGATGTCTCGGGCGCTTTATTTCCCTTTGTGGTCTTTGCGTTGGTTCATCTTGTCTGCGGTCATCATTGTTAATATTCGCGTGACTGAGGAATGTGATACTTGGACTTTCGCTTGTACGTGGTGAATCCCCTTTATCATGTGCAACTTCTTCGGATTTATCTAATTTTGGTGACGTACGATTTTCTTCGTCCGGCTGTATTGTCTGTGAGGGAGGACCTGTTGAGTTTCTCGATTCATGTTTATTCTGCTCCTGATGGCTAAAATTTGGCTTCATTATGTGGATCGTATTCCGTCTATACTGCCTGCCTTCTGCACTCACAATGTACGAGCGGTTTGCGACTTGCCTCTCGATCTTACCTTTCACCCAATTCTCCCCTGGCTTTCGTTTTATGAAAACTGTATCACCCTCTCTCATTTCTTTCTCTTTCTGTGTTCCTCTATCGAAGTATTTTTTATTTTGCAGTCGTTGCTTCTCTATCATATTCGGAACATTTTTTATGAGCTGTTGTTTCAAATTTGTAGCCGGAATGTCGCATCGTAGCCATCTACTAAATAAACGCTTGGCTGGACTTGAGCCTATTTTGTTCGGTGTGTTCCGCCAGATCAATAACGATTTGTAAAAGTCAGTGTTTGATGCTAGTGATTTGTTCAATAAATGCTTCGCAATTTTCACAGCTGCTTCTGCTTTACCATTGGCTTGTTGGTGGTGCGGGCTTGATGTATGATGCTCAAAATCCCATTGTGCTGCAAACGTCTGGAAATGCTCGTTGACAAAATTGCTTTCATTGTCCGTAATGACTTTGATTGGTGTGCCATGTCTGCTGAAATTTTTCTTGCAAATATTTACGGTGACACTAGCAGATAAATTGTTTAGCTCGTCAATTTCTAAAAAATCTGAGTAATGATCGACAGTTATCATAAAATACCTCCTTTTACCCTTTATTTGTGATTCAAAAACGTCCATCGATACGATTTCGAAAGCCGTTTTGGGTATTTCGGTCATTATTAACGGTTCGCGTTGCTGTCGTCTAGCGTAGGTGTTACAGATGTCGCAGTTTTGAACAATACGTTTTATGTCGTCTGAGATTCCGACCCAGTATATTGTCTCTCTTGATAGCTTCATTGTTGCTTCTATTCCTATATGAGGTCGATAAAGTCTTTCCAGCATTTCATGTCTTAGTTTTTGAGGTACTATAATTCTATTCCCCTTGAAAACTAAGCCGTTATTCACGATCAATTCGTCTCTGATATTCCAGTATTGTCTAATGTTATCGTTAACGTCTCGTTTTTTTCCGGCCATCCGTTCTTGATTGTTTCTATTAATGTTTTCATTGTGATGTCTTCTACCGTAGCCTTTTGTATAGTTGTAATCGTCGAATTGTTTAAAGCCCTCATCGATCTTGTAAATCTCAAGTGAAGTTTCATTCTGATCCATTGGCGCTCTTGATAATGTGTCAGCCAAGTACATTTCAGTACCCTTTTTGTATTGAATTTTGAAGTTGTATCTTTGCAATGCTAGGATCATCTGTTGTAAACGCTTTTGTGTTTTGAGTAATGGTTTCTTGAATATGCTTATTAATGGTGAGTGATCGGTCTCGATTGTTATACCTTTTCTGCCACATATATATTGGTCAAACCTTTTGCATACGAATAAAACTGCTAGCATCTCTTTCTCAATTTGTGCATAGTTTTTTGTGTTTTCGTCAGTGTTTTTGAGGCTTATATAACTGGGTGGCCATCTTGTAGTAATGCACAACCCAATGCAAATGATGATGCGTCAGTTTGAATTATAATCGGTTTGTTAACGTTGTAGTACTGTAGAACTGGAGTTTTTGTTAAAATTTCTTTTAGTTTTTGAAATGCCGCTTCCTGTGGTTCTTTCCATTCGAACTTATTCTTTATGTGAGCAACGCTTCGTAGGGGTTCTGTAATTTTCGAAAGATTTTTTATAAATTTACTTACGTACGTAACGAGCCCAAGGAACCTTAGTGTTTCTTTTTTGTCTTTTGGTGCGGTCATATTTTTAATGGCGGCTATTTTTTGGGGATCCGGTTTGATACCATTACTTGTGAGTATGTGGCCGAAAAACGTTATTTCGTTCTTGCATAGTCTCATTTTATTTTTGTTTATTTTCAGATTTTCTTGCTTGAGGCGTTTTAATAACTGTTGCAGATTTCTATTATGGTCTTCTATTGCTGCTTTCCTTGTGTCTCCTTTTCCAAACACTAATATGTCATCGGTTATGCATACAACCCCTTTTTGGCCAGATATTATTTGATTCTGACGCATCTGGAAAATTTCCATTGCTGGTTTGATGCCAAATGGTACGCGTTTAAATCTGTTTTTTCCGTATGGTGTCCAGAAAGATGTAAGTTTGCTGCTATTGTCATCTAATTCTAACTGCCAGAATCCATGTTTGGCGTCTAAAGTTGAAAAAAACCTTTGCTTCGGCTAGCTCGGCTAGAATTTCTTCCATTGTTGGTAATTGGTACTTCACGTCCTTCAGCGCATTATTTAGATGTCTTGGATCGATACATATTCATTTTTCTTTACAATTATTAAATTACTTGTCAATTCTGTGAATTTTGGCTCTTTTATTATGACACCCATTCGTTCCATTTCTTTCAGTGTGGATTTTAACTGCTCACGGAGAGCTATAGGCACTCTTCTCGGTGGCTCGCTCCTAGGTTTGATACTCTCATCCACTTCGAGACATATTTTACCTTTTAACTTACCTAAACCCTGGAATACATCCTCATACATATTGATAATTTTTTTTGCCTCTGTTTCGTCCGTGTTTTCTTTAAGTTCTTTGCAGACTTCTATGAGGTTCAGTAACTGACATGTTTGTAACGATAGCAGCGGACAATGATTTTTCTCGATTACATAGAATAATAGTTTATATTCCGTTTTGTTATTCTCAACTTTCAGCTGTGTCTTTCCGACGGGTGTTATTTGTACTCCTTCTATTGTTGTGAGTTTTGTTTTAGTCCTGCAGATGGATGGCGATTGATTTATTTTGGTTAGGTTATTGAGTCCGATTATATTGCATGTTGCACCCGTATCCAGTTGGCACTTTGTAGAAATATATTTGTTGCTGTTTCTGTTCTGTATATTCAGTCTGACATACAGTCCCTTTGAACTATTGTTTTCAACTGCGTTGAGAACGAATTCTTCTGAATCAGATGATTCATCATTTTCACTTAATGTTGGTACTAGTTCTTTTACTGTTCTTGAGCTTCTGTTTCGTTTATTGTAGCTGTTGTTATACGATTTTGACATGCATACTCGGGCATAATGTCCCCGTTTGTTGCATTTGATGCATATTGAGTTTCTGGCTCTGCATTGCTCCAAATTATCATGGTAGTCTGCGCTGCAAAATCACAATTATCTCGATCAGATGTTTTATTTTCGTATTGTTCTTTCTTACTTTTCTTCGCTCTTTGTAATTTGTTGACTTCAACTTGGCTGTTTTCTATGCCACGAATCTGTTTTTCTGTTATTTCTTTTGATCTGCATGTTTCTATGGCCTTTTCAAGGGTGATATTGCAGTCTAACCACAGTTTTTCTCTGATTTCGTGGTCTTTTATAGAACATATAATTTTATCTAGCAGCAAATCTTTTTCTAACGCACCATATTGTGCATTTTTTATCAGGCCTCTAAGTCTGTTGAAGTATTCATCATACGTCTCGTCGGCTTCTTGCTTTGCCATGTTGAACACAGCTCTGATGTAACGTTTGTTGACGGCTGGCGTTAAGTGTTTTTCAATCTCTTCCAGTAGTGAATCTTCTGTCGTTATATTTTTATCCTCTATTGGCATATTAGTATATCTTTTAAAGACATCTTCGCCAATTGCCGATAGCAGAATAGCTTTCTTTTTTTCCTCGCTTTGAGAGTTAAGCCCTGTTGCTGTGATGTAATTTAGCCATTGTTGTTTAAAATATTTGCAGTTTTCACTTATGTCGCCTTTTTTATGTCTATAGGTGCTGGTAGTGGAATTTGTGGTGTTAACATTTGTGGCGTCCCCTGTATTTGTGTGCGGAGCGTTGCTATCTGCTTTCTTAACTCTTCCATTTCGCTCATGTTGGCAGCTTTCTCCACACCTGACACCATGTAATATTATGTATAGGCAGGTTTGATTTTAGTTCATAAATTTAAAGGTTTTATTTAGTCATAAATGAATACACTAAAAGTATAAAATTTGTCTCTAATAAAGTTCTCTAGCCAAGATGCAACCGCATGCCAGTAACCTCTAAATTAGAAAGAAAAACAGAAGACGTTCTTGTTGAGCTGTCATGTTAAAGCAATCAGAGAAAACGTAGTTGCCAGATTGTGTTATATTATGACAACTATGACAAACATAATCACCCCGTAATGCTCAAAAAGTGAATACATTTGAACCACTACTTTTTTTAATATGTTTAAACTATTTTTACTTTTTTTTGGTTGTCAGAGATCCATATTAAAATTATTATTATAAATCGCAAACCTTTCAATAAAGGTGGATTCATCCATTTTTGTTGTGAGACAATTTTAGTTGTGTGTTACTTTTACAAGAAGGCTGCCAATGGAAGATGATTGAAATTTGCTGTTTTCTAAAGTAAAAAATTTAACTAAAATAAAAATATATAAATGAATAAAAGTCGAGTGCATGTTCTAATAGCTATTGAGTTAAATAAATATCAAAAATTTACAAATATACTCTGTATATTATTATATGTACATACATATGTACATATAATATGATGTGGCAGCTCAGTTCAATTTTGAATTAAAAATGTATGTAGCTGGTAGCGCAGTTCAATTTGATCGGAACGAAAATTAATTGTTAAGGACAAAATTTACTCTCTTTTTCTTTCTCTCAAAAAGGGAGACGTCAAACTACAAAAATTGCGTCCAGAACGAAAAATTTTGTACCGAACGAATAGGTGAATCCACCTTAAATCAATAACATTTCAGATGACAGCTTTTTAACAGCTGGCAGCCTTGCTTTGTTTCCACTACATTGATAACCCGATATTATGTATGTACGTATATACATATGTACATATATATCGGCCATTTTAAAGGCTATACTTAAGGTAAATTCACCCATTCGATCTGAACGAAATTTTTGTTGTGAGCCAATTTTAGTTTACTGAGAGTGCTCAAAAAAGATTCAACCACATCGAACAAATGTTCTGGAGAAACAAGGCTACCATATGGAACGACTCGGTAAATGATGTATGTTACTTTTACAAGCAGGCAGCACAGTCGAAGATGATTGCAATTTGCTATGTTCTAAATTAAACAAATTTTTATAAAATTTAAAATATACAAATGAATAAAATTCGAGTGCATGTTCTAAAAGCTATTTTGTTAAATAAATATAAAAAATTTACAAATATACTCTGTATATTATTATACATACATATGTACATATAATATGATGTGGCAGCTCGTTTCAATGTTGCATAAAAATGTATGTATCTGGCAGCACAGTTCAATTCGTTCGGGACGATAATTAAAGGTGAATTCACCCATTCGTTTTTTTACGTTCCGAACGTTTTTTTTATACAGAGAGAAAGAGAGTAACAACCAATTCAAGCAAAAATTGTTCCGCATTAAATATACTCTCTTTCTCTCTCTCAAAAAAATAGAGACTTCAAACTACATATAAAAAAAGCGTTCTGAACGTTCAAAACGAATGGGTGAATTCATCTTTAAAGTCTGTTTTTGTTTTTATTACCAATTTGTTATGTTATGTATGATAGATAAAAATAAACAATAGTGTTTACCACTTTGATTGAAATATTTGAATGACACGATTGAAATAAACGTGCAATTATAGAAATAATTTTTGTACTCATTCACATCGAGCCTTTCGATATGAATTTCATGTCAGTTCGAACGCAAAAGATGTTTCATACCTGTTATATATTCGAAGTTTAGTTATACGTACTTACACTATGAAATCAAAAAGCTTTCTCTGTGCGCATGACCGTTTAACCACTTAAAAAAA
>OY812998.1:78410918-78503418 GCA_963681545.1 Germaria angustata | reverse complement strand
TGCAGATTTTCAGATGCAAGTAACTCTTGGTATCGTTTAGTGCATTCTTTAAGTCTGATTTTATGTTGTGGTGATCTGTGCTGTTGCTATTCCCTTCTAGCTCTTCTTTTTGCACATACGAGACGTTCAATATCCGCAGAATAAATTCTCTTAATCCCAGTCTGCGGATGGGGGATAGTGGCATGTTTAGCAGCATGTTTAATATTTTCGGTAAGATTGGCAATGTTAAATTCAATATCACCGGGAGTTCTTAGCTTGATGTTCTCCGTACAATGACTACTGAGATATTTTTTTAACCCCAGCCAATTAACATTATTTATCATTTTCACATATGGGTGAGGTAAATCACTTCTTAGTGGGCTACAAATTGTAACGATGATGGGAAAGTAATCGGAGAAGAGATCATGAGAAGCTTCAACATGAACTAAATCCCTAGAGATATTTTTCATGACGCCAAAATCTATAACATCCGGAATTTTTTGTATGTCAGTAGGCCAGTAAGTGGGCTTGAGATGACGTCCAACCCCATTTTTGAAATTGTGTTGAACAACGCTCTACCTCTAGGTGTAATAAGATGCGATCCCCAGAACGTATGGTTTGCATTGTAGTCGCCACCTGCTACGAAACAAGGTCCAAGAGTTTTGTAAAAATCTTCGTATTGATCCTCAGTGATTGAAAATCTGGGAGGGGAGTAAATTGATGATATCACGAAATTTGTACAAAAATTTTTGGTGCAAATATTTGTTGCCTGCAGATGGTCCTCACAAATGTTCTGAATAATGTAGTGCTTGAGTCTTGACTTTATTAGAATTGCTGATCCTCCGCATGCTCTTCCTCTCGGGTCCTTTGTATCATATAAGGTGTAGTCATGCATTTTAAAAAGGCTTCTCGAAGTCAAATGAGTCTCAGATACTAACAGTATATCATTATTTTTTACCGTGAGGAAGTGCTCAAGTTCGTTTTTATGTTGGCGAATGCCGTTTGCGTTCCAGAAACATAATTTCAACATGTTCAAATTGAATAATGTGGATATGAATTTATTATTTGAGGAAATATTTATTGTGACAATATTACAATAGACTATGTGCGTTTTATTTTAAGTTACAAAGGCAAGTGAAGATATATATATATATATATATATATATATGTATATATAGAATAATGAAAAATTATTTAAAACATAAAACTCAATGCTGTTTAATATAAATAATAATATTATAAAACCAGTTTATTTAATTACAGTAGATTAATATATCAACACCCCCGCTCAATTAAATAAATCCGATATTTTCTTTAAATTTCTGGAATTGAATCTTCGGCAATGATTTTGTAAAGAAATCAGCAACTTGATCCTTTGTCGATTTGTATTCAATTTTAATTATTTTATCATATATCAAGTTTCGAATAAAATTATATTTAATACCAATATGCTTAATACGCTGGTGTTGCTTAGGCTCTTCTGCAATTTTTATACATGACATATTGTCTTCATAAATAATTATTGGTTTATTAATTTCAATATCCAAATCTAATAATAACGGTTTGATATAAACAGTTTCGCAACTTGCAGCACATAATGCAACATATTCGGCCTCAGTTGAAGATAGTGTGCCTGTTGGTTGTTTTTTAGTTGACCAAGATATGGTACATCCATATATTTGAAATAAATATTCGCTGACAGACTTTCGATCTTCTTCATCACCTCCCCAATCAGCATCCGAATAACCGATAAGAATATTTTCTGAGTTTGAATTATAGAGAAGTTCAATATGTATAGTTCGTTTTAAGTATCTTAGTACACGCTTTAAATGTTGCCAGTGACTTTCGGTAGCAGAATTTTGAAATCTGCTAAGATAATTTACGGAATAACTCAAATCAGGCCTAGTAATAATCATTAAATACATAAGACATCCAATTAATTCTCTGTATTGATGTTGAATGCTTTCAGCTGACGAACTACCTTTAAGTGCCAACTTTGTCTCCATAGGAGTATCAACTCCGTTGCAGTCTTGCATATTAAAACGGTATAACAAATTTTTTACAAATGTTTTTTGACTGATTCCCAATTCAGATTTGCTGAAATTTCTATATAAATAGAAATTAATACCCAAATAAACACTTGCTTCTTTCATATTTTTCATCTCAAATTCTTTCATTAACAACGATTTTACTGTTTCAATTTCTGTTAAATTGTTTCTTATGATTAACAAATCATCGACGTACAGAAGTAAATAAATAACGTTTTTAAATTTCTTTCGTATATATAAACAGTAATCATTCTCCGATCTTCTTAAATTTATTTTCCTTAAGTAATTATTAAACCGCTCGTTCCACATTCTAGGAGCTTGTTATTTTTTCCGTTTTTAAGCCTGGTGGTATATTTATATAGATATTTTCCTTCAAATACCCATTAAGAAAGGCAGCTTTAACATCCATCTCATGAATAAAATATTGCTTCTTATTTGCAACAGCTAATAAGATTCTGAAAGTTCCAATCCTAACAACAGGGGAATAAGTCTCATCAAAATCAAAGCCTTTCCGTTAAGAGAATCCTCTGGGGACAACACGTGCTTTGTAATCGCCGGGATTTCCATCTGTATCCAATTTACGCTTGAATACCCATTTACAATCAACAACTGTTTTCCCAGCTTGTAGATCAACAATGCTCCATGTTTTGTTTTTCTCTAGAGAGTTTAATTAATTTTCAATTGCCTGAAACCAATGTTTCGAATCTAATCTTTCATTTATATCTTCGAAAGTTTTAGGCACATCAGCTATAAAATTTTCCGCGCTAAGTGCAATAGCATAGCTATTAAATTTTTCTGGTGGTTTTCTATGTCTAATACTTCTTCTTAATGGCATATCTTCTATATTTTCTGGATGCTTACTATATCTACTAGACCTTTCGTTCTGTTCATTTTGTTCCACCATATTTTCATGACTTACATGGTCTTGAATTTCCGCTTCGTCAAAGTCTTCGTATTCACTGCTTTCATTGCTTTCATTCATATCTATTTCATCATCATTAATATTGTCCTTTGAGATTGCTCTTTCAACATTTTCTGTTTCAATACCTACAGAAATAAGTTTATTTTTAAGATTTGCAGCTTTGTGTACAACATCCCTTCTGATAAAACAATCTTCATCAAAAATTACATCTCTGGCAAGAACAATTTTCCGAGCTTTACAATCCCAAAGCCGATAACCATTACCACTGTAACCGACCATTACCAATTTCTTTGATTTCATATCTAATTTTCTTCTATTTACTTTTGGAATATGAGAAAAAGCACTACAACCAAATATTTTAAGATTGGATAGGTTTGGCTTTGTATCATACCAAATTTCAGCTGGAGTCTTCTTTTCAAAAATAGCATTTGTTGGACTTCTGTTTGTAACATAATTCGCACACAATATGGCTTCTGACCATAAGTCCTTAGACACATTTGATGATGCGATCATAGAACATGCTTTTTCCATCAAAGTGCTATTCATGCGTTCTGCTGTACCATTTTGTTCTGGTGTTTGAGCAACCGTGTACTGTATTTTGATACCAGCATTTCTGCAAAAAAATTTGAATTCTGATGACGAATATACACCGCCATTATCGCATCTTAAATTCGCAATTTTACAGTTATGCATATTTTCTACCATAACTTTAAACTCTTTAAAATATTGAAAAACTTCTGATTTATTTGAAAAATCATCAATAAAGTTAGATTTCTTATGAGGTTTGTGAGATTTAAAAACATTTCTTGATTGCTTTTCCAATATGCAGGATTCACAAAAAACTTAATCCTTACATTTTATCGAATCAACACCATTTACCATGGATGAAACCTTCTGTACATCCGGAAAATTTAGATGTCCTAACCTTAGATGCCATAAATTAGCCTTATTTTCTTCAGCTGTTAAACTTGTGTTTTCAGGACTAGGACAATGTAAATCAAATTCATATAAATTACCATTTCTCATACCTTGTAACCAGAGAATACTGTCTTTAAATATTTCTGCCGTACCATCTGAGAAAATTATCTTGAAACCAGCTTCTTTCAGCCGTCGTATTGAAAATAAATTACATTTGAGTTCTTGACACAATAGTACATTCTTAATAATATCTATCAAATCTGTTATTCGAGATATTCTCCAAAATAACAATTTTAATATTCTATTGTTTGTTGTTGGCTTAGCTAGGTATATGCCTGCATTTCATTGGCGCTAACCAAATCATCAGTACCCTTTAGCCAAATCATGATTGAAAGCATTCAAAGCTCGTATACTTATTCAAAAGACTACAAATATATACATATGAGAATTCCAAAAGAACTCAATCATATTTTTCTATTTGTAATCATCAAAAACACAAAAGTATAAATAGCTTTAGAAAGCTTTTGTACAATCACAACACAACAAAGAATTATAATTGACATGCGTCTTTTTGTTTTTTCTTTTTACGCCTTTATACAATTAATCGCCCTTTGGGTGATAATGAAAGTATTTAGCTAAGCCAACAACAAACAATAGAATATTTAAATTGTTATTTTGGAGAATATCTCGAATAACAGATTTGATAGATATTGTTATTATAAGTTTTGTTTTTTCATTGCCTAATAAATACTTTCATTATCACTCAAAGGGCGATTAATTGTATAAAGGCGTAAAAAGAAAAAAACAAAAAGACGCAAGTCAGTTATAATTGTTTGTTGTGTTGTGATTGTACAAAAGCTTTTTAAAGCTATTTATACTTTTGTGTTTTTGATGATTACAAATAGAAAAATATGATTGAGTTCTTTTGGAATTCTCATATATATTTGTAGTATTTTGCATAAGTATACGAGCTTTGAATGCTTTCAATCACGATTTGGCTAAAGGCTACTGATGATTTGGTTAGCGCCAATGAAATGCAGGCATATACCTAGCTAAGCCAACAACAAACAATAGAATATTAAAATTGTACATTCTTAATATTACAGTTAACCATTCTTCCACCAGCATTAACTCTTCCGTAAATAGTGCAAGTCATAGTTGATTTAATACATCCGTTATTTTTTGCAACATTAATAAATATTGGACTTTTTAACTTTTGCAAATTTCCAAAAAACTGCTTATCCTTAGCCATATGATCACTGGCTCCAGAATCCAGAACCCATTTCATAATATTACTTGCAGATAATCCTAAAGAATATTGATCTGCAATGAAGCCAATACTTTCTTTACCCAATTGTGCTGACTTATTATTTTGATTAGGCTGATCACGTTTCCACTTAAAACAATTTTTCTTTTTGTGACCGTTTTTGCCACAATAATGGCATTTCCATTTGAACGTTGTCTTCATCGCAGATTCTGGATGAGAATCTTCAACTGAATAATTTCTTCTCTTTCTATCTTCTTCTAAAAGTCTGTTCTTAACAAACTCCATATCCAATGTCTCAGAATTTAAAGTTTCTATAGCTGTAATTACCGTATTGAAAGGTTCAGGCATCGTTAACAATAAATGGCATATAATATCCAATTTTTCTAATTTAGCTCCTGAAGCAACCAACTGTCTCACCAGGGAATCAAACTTCAAGAAATGAGCTTGAAGCTCCTCTGTTTCACTGCATTTCAGCCTTAGAAGCTTCTTCCGCAAAAATAGTTGGCTTGGAATACTTTTGCTAGCAAACGCCTTACTAAGTGAAGACAAAACAGCAAATGCACTTCCACTATCCTTTACATATGCATCAGCATCAGCAATTCTTCGTATGATTATTGACTTAGCCTTTTTGTCCCAGAACGACATTCAACCTTCTTCACAGCATCTTGCCCTTCTGATACCAACACTTCTATGTCCTTTTCGAAAAATTTTCGCAAACTATGTTCATTCAAAACAATTTCCAAGCGAAACTTCCAATTGTCGAAATTACGACCATCAAATAATTGCACTGCAAAAATTTCCTCTGTCATGACTGGGCCCATAACCAATTGAATAATGTGAATATGAATTTATTATTTGAGGAAATATTTATTGGGACAATATTACAATAGACTATTACCACGTTTATACGCACGTCTTATTTGCAAATAGAACTATTTGCAAATAACTAATTCACTGTTTATACGGGAAATTGCATACAGAACTTGTGTTATTATTAGTGATGCCATGTGACGAAAATATGATTGTTTGGTAAGTAAAACACAAAAAACGTTCATGAAGTGACAACGTCTTACTTTTTATTTGCAAATAGTGTCGTTATTCACGACTTGTTTAAGTGAGTTAATAAGTTACAATAAAAAAGTTATACGCCAACATTCTTCTTTTTTATTTGCAAATAAGACGTGCGTATAAACGTAGTATATGTGCGTTTTATTTTAAGTTACAAAGGCAAGGGAAGATATATATATATATATATATATATATATATATATATATATATATATATATATATGTATATATACAATAATGAAAAATTATTTAAAACATAAAACTCAATGCTGTTTAATATAAATAATAATATTATAAAACCAGTTTATTTAATTACAGTAGTTTAATATATCAACAGTTCATGGCTTGTTAACTAATGCTAGAAGCAGTGTGTTCTGCATTCGCAGCATTTCTTGCATCATGCTAGTCATATTGGTTGTAAAGTTGTTTATAGTTTGCACCAGATTATCAATAGTAGCTTCAAGGCGATTGAAATTAAAGCTTGCGTTTGAATTTGTTGTATTAGTTGGTGGTAACACTTTTTGCACTGGAACAGAGTTGGCCTTCAGAGCGTCAGCATACGATACTTGTGTAGAGATTGGTCGGGCCATTACAGGATAAGTGGCGGAGTACGTATTTCCTGTTTGCGCTGGGACTACTTTAGGCTTTTGACTCATAGCCTGTTTAACGAAAGAGTACCTATACAGGATATCCCCTGTAGTTAGCAGTGTAATTACCTCCACAATTACTGCACTTTTTTCCTTCTGGTCCTTCGACTTATTGCAAATAGCAGTGTTGTGTAATTCACCGCACACAACACAAACAGTAGGTAATTTGCAATAAGTTTTTTTATGGCCATATTCTTGACAGTTATGGCACTGAGATTAATTTCTTAATAAGGGTGTTCGAATTCTTTTCCTTCAAATAGATTGATCGTGGTTTGGAGGGTTTTTTTCGAGGAAACTTCGGGTGGGTCATTGTCATCTTGCAATATCTTAAAACGATTCTGTCGGTTAGCAGAGGCGGTGTCTTTATCCCTGGATATATTGGGAACAGATGAGATTTTTGATGAATTTGGGCTTCGCCCACGCTTTACTACTGTAATATATCTGTCCATTCCGACAGGTACCTTAGGTTTCCGAATACTATTGTCTATTGTGATAACTTGGTTAAGTGATGAACACGAGCCCGGAACGGATAATGGAGCTGACTTAAATAAAGAAATACTTGGCAATGGTAATGTTAACAAATCACTACTTGGCATTGGAGTAAGCGAAGTTGATCGCTTGCGTAAAATTGGTTTTGCCGTTAGAAAAATACTATCATCAGATTTTTTATTTTTATTGTGTGCATTGTGAACTTCAGAACTTACAGTAAAGAAGGCATTTCTGCCGTTAGAACTCACTTCAAATTTTTTTGTTTTTGAGGTACTCATGCAGAGTATTCCTCTGTCACTTTGTTTGTGTTTTTTTTTTGTTTTTGTTGTTTCAGATTATATGAAAAATATTATTAATGAAAATAAAGCACATTTAACAAAATCAGTACTTATTACGAATCAGTACTTATTACGAACATTTTTTTTTGTATTTTTGTTTGTTTAGTATGTACTCAGAAAAAACCTCCGCTAATACGTCAGTTCACTTCGAGGTATCAACAAAGACTTAACTTCTAAAAGTCAGCTGTATTTTATTGGATTCCAATGCACCGCTCGCAGCCAAACAGGAGAAACTTTTTTTGTAAAGAATAGATGTAAAGGGCTTGTCAAGGGATTTCTATACAGATCAATATAAAGGTTAAATTTGTGCGTATATTTACAAGAACTCTTTTTAGTTTTTATGTATGTATATTATTCAAGAATTGTGTCAGATTGAGTTATTGTGACACTGTCATCGCAGATTTTTACTTAATTTTTTATTTTGTTACTGTCAAGTGAAGATTTTGTGCTAAAAATTTGGTATATTTGCTAACAAATAAACCAAAACATTTATTTTATTACCCGTCAGGAAATTGTATGTCCTTATATTTTAAAAACTGCACAAAAACTAAAATTTATAGACTTCGTGGCTTTAGTCAGCTGCAAATTTGACTAGTTGACTTGGTTCACACGTAAAGTTTAAAAAAAAGCTGGTAGAAAAATAGAGAAAGGGGGTACGAGTATTCCATTTTTTATTTTTTCCCACAACTTGAGTAAGAAAACTTGTATGATATACTTATGTAGGTATTACAAACAGTAAACACTCAAATAAAAAGGGAATGAACTGTCAACTATCTTCTTTAAATTGTTTGCTTATAGACATTGTGGCATAAAGTCGCTCACTAAAGTTGGTTCGTTGTGGAATGTGGCTTTCAACTAAAAGCATCTTATTTATTTTGTCATTATTGGCAAAAATTTGCAATAGCGGAACGTACGTTTAAATGCAATTGCTTAGAATTGCAAAATTTTATCGTTCACTTGCACCACTGCTTGAAAACTAGGTAACGGCTGACATAACTCTGTATGATTGTCAGTGCCATAAACAGCATTGTCAAGTCGGTGATTTTCAGTAGTTGTAAAATTTCCAACGCTGAAAATACCTCATTAAAATATTTATTTAATATATAATTATAGACTTGAATGAAGAAAATCTTGACTATTGAAGTCTTGTCGCTTCCATATTGAAAAGTAGAGGTTGAGAGAGATTTTCATCACAATTTATTTGTTTAAGTTGAAATTTGATTACTATATTTAGAAATATAAAAATTTATTTATTAAGCTACTGTTTAACTATTATAATTGTGTTTTCTTATATATCGAAAAAGGGGAAACTGAATATGCCTTTCATATCTATACTTTTTCAATATATGATTATATATTTAAAAAATGTGTCAATTCTTTAAACAAACGTTCTTCATATTTAAGTGGATTTGAAATTTAAAAGTTGATATAGTTAGGTGGATATGAAACGCTTATTGCAAAGAGGAGTTAAACTATTTTGAGCCACACTATTGCATAAACGCAATAGTGCTACAAGTGCAAACTTGTGTGTTTTGTTGTTCAATCGCAAAATAAGAGCTACGATAATTTGCACTTGCAATTCTGCATGTCTTTTGCACCTAACGTTGAATCCAGCTAAAGCTTTAAGTTTAAGCAGTTTAAGTTAGACCTCTTTTCCGCTAGTCAATTTTAATTCAGCTGGGAGTATGATGAAGAAAACATGCATTCCCATATTTATATATCTTGTAGCTGGATTGAAATTTTGTCAACTAAAATTGCCTGGTGGGAAAGACAAGTTCGTGACTTGCCAAATGTAGAAAAATTTTTGCATACAATCTGTTCCAAAGGAAGTGGCAACTGGGTGCTCATATTGTAAAAAATGTTAAGAAGCTGCAAAGATGTAGACAATCAAACAAATAAGTTTGATAAAAATTATTTTTGAAATTTATTTGGATAAAATTAAAATATTATTTGTAAAAGCTAGAATATATACCTCAAAATTTTTTTGTTCTGTTTAACAAAATGTTCACAGGATACAAAGCAAACTGAAGTGGTAATGAAAAAGAATTTTTACAAGATTCATGTGCATTTCTTTTAGTGTCGATATTTTTGTTTTCATTAGCATTTTCGCTTTATAGAAAATTCACGAAAGTATTTGGTTTTATTTTACTTTGCCTTTGTTTAAAATTTTAATAATTATTTCTTTTGCTGCTGGTCGATTTAAATTGGTGTTAAATTAATTAAAAAAAACTTTCAGCTTGTTTTATGTTTAACACTTAAGGTATGATTTTTCTCGTCTATAATAGATGAAAAGAATACTTTTCATTGAAGTGTCAAATAAGACAACACAATGGACGCTAACTTACAGCCTTCTTAATATTTGCTTCAAAGTTTTTAATGGAGACTTCTATGTGATGGTGTTCTTAACGGCATGTTATCCGTGCAATGGGCACTCAAATATTTTAATTATTTTAGCCAATTAATATGTCTCGTTGTCAATGCTTAATCGCAAGTAGTGCCAAAGTTTAATGGGAGAATGCGATAACGATAGTGGATAATTGGTCAGAAGACAAGTATAAAGAAGCCTAATTTCATTGGGAGCACCCTTTATTACCCCCAATCAATAATATCGATATTTGTTTTTACAATCAGTTGGACAGTAGGTTGGC
This sequence comes from Germaria angustata, assembly GCA_963681545.1. Lineage (NCBI taxonomy): Eukaryota > Metazoa > Arthropoda > Insecta > Diptera > Tachinidae > Germaria > Germaria angustata. The sequence goes on along the minus strand of OY812998.1, from coordinate 78,493,094 downwards.
TGTCCACTTGAAATTACTTTTAAATCTATTTAAAAAAATTGTATCAAACAAAACACGTTCCTTTCGGTGTGATAAGTCGTGATCCACAGCGTATGCTTTCCCAATGTGGTTTTCAGCTGCCAAGAAACGTAGGCTTAGACTGTTTTAACTTTCAGTAATTGAAAACCTGGAAGAGCAATTAATGGATAAAATCCACAGCTCCTGACGGAAACCTTCAAATGTTTGTTGCTTGAAGGTAATCTTCACAGAGGATATCTAACAAATAGTGCTTGATTTATAAAATTTGTGATTTATTACATTGCGAAGCCACCAGAATCTCTACCTCGGGAGTCCTCTGTGTCATAAAAATCATATCGTTTTTAAATAAAGCTTTTAAGCCCGAATGAATATGAATTATTAAATATTCAAGTTCATTTTTATGTCGGCGGATGACGTTTGGGTTCCAGAAATTTATTTTTATATTTATGGCTTGTTTTATTCAGCCCTCTTTGGTGTAGAATACATTTTCAACACTTTCTGCATCATGCTGGACTTATATATATACAGGGCTGGGCAGTATTTGAAATACATGTATTTGAAATACGTATTTAAAATACAAATACGTATTTTGTATTTTGTATTTTGTATTTTTAATACATACAGATTTTTAAGTATTTTGTATTTTAAATACATATCCTGAAAGCGTTTTGTATTTCGTATTTTAAATACATGATCAGCAAGTATTTTGTATTTTAAATACTGCAAACCATGTTTTTTATCCGATCCACTGTTGTAGGAAAATTTCAATTTCTTTAAACCGTTAAGAACAGACAATTCATCTATAAAAGAGATTAAGATAGACTGACTTCCAATATTGGAGCATGGTAGTAGACCAGTGTCTCTAATTTGATCATTGGCATAAGTAGATGAAAAGAAATCTTCAAACAAATTACTTATTCAGCATCCTTATCTGATTCATATTCATTTAACTTCATTGTAGGTGGAAAGAAGTATATTTTCTTTTTAAATTTAAAACGACCTTAGATTCTTTTTAAGGTTGTTTTTAATTTTGACGATATAGCTGTTATAGCAATTCTGATTTTATTTGCTATATTCGGCACGAGCAACTGAGAATTTAGCAAAGTCTGGTGCTGATCCAGATTGTTTATACTTTTTATAATATTTATTTTTGCTATTTTTAATTTTAGAAAGATCTTTAGTATTCCATGGCGGTCCAAAGGAATCTGAACAGGTTTTTCTTGGAAAACATTGGTTCAAGATCAAATATATCCTTTGTAGAAACTCATAATAATATGATCGATGACATCAGCTTTGTTTTCAAAGTTAGAAATTGACAGTAAACTACTCCAGTCAGTATTATAAAGTAGCTCAGTTACCCTGCTATTTTTGAAGCATAAGCTATTGACTATCGATTTTTCCGCAGAATGAGATGTATATAATGAAAAACATGAATTTACTAAAATTATAGGATGATAGCGGTCTTCTCGCAAAGTGAATGAATCAGTGCGAAGAACAGAGGTGTCAACATAATCATTTACAAAAACCAGGTCTAAAAATTTAATATTATCGTTATAGATGCCATTCATCTGATAAAGATTCACATGTAGTAAGCAATCAATAAACTCGGTGTATTTCTCATTGGCGCCAGATTTATAGGGCGTGAATTAACCATACGAACACGCTACGAAAATTCTCTTATGTTGAATTTTGTCAAAACAGCCATAAATTCAATATGCAGAAAAGACGTAAATGGTAAAGCTTCAGAAGTGAGCAGGCTAGAAACTGCTATCAAGACACCACCTTCCTTTATGTTATTGCTACGATTACGTCTATATATAGTACTAGCTGACTCGGTCCGCGTTGCTGCCCCTAAGCAAACATTAGTGTTATATTACCACACGATTTAAATTGAGCTTTTAACGAAATTTACGGCCTTTAAATAAAAATCCATTAAATACCTATCATAAAGTTTTGGAGTCCATACGTTACATATATATATCCTGTTTTATATGTATAGATCTTTAACTTATTATACAATGTTCCACCTTAGTAAGCGCGGAATATCTTGTGTTATCGAATGATGTAAAAATTTGGAAATAAACCGAAAACTCGGATTTTTTAATGCAACATTTCGATTGTTTTAAAATTTTGGTATTGGATCATTATTAACATAGATTTTTTGTAAATATCTTCGGAACTACATAACCGATTTAAGAGTTAGATATCTCGTTTTGAAGAACATGACAACGGCTTTCAAAAAAAAAGTAAAATAAAATAAAAAAGCACAAAAAATAAATATATGTATGTATGTATATATCATTGGTGGTGCAATATGAAAATTGGATTTTGCCACGCCCCTCCGCCCACAGACAAAAAATCAGACTTCACAGTGTCAAACGTCCGAGTATTCCGAAGGTTCCCTGAAAATTTCGTCAAAATCGGCCCAGCCGTTTTGTAGCCATTACGTTACATACATACATACATACACACATCCTATTTTATATATATAGATGTCTAAATGTGTGTATGATGACATGTGCATAAAATAGTGCACTGCAAACACAATGAATATGACCATCGCTGTACTACTACATTATATTATAACATTATTTTCAATATTATTTAATAGGATAATCGAAACTAATAATATAAAGAGGAAACATTTGTGTTTTTTGTTTTTGTATGTATGTTTGTAATGTTTTCACAGAAAAACTACTGGACCGGTTTCAAAAATTCTTTTACCATTAGAAAGCTGCATTTTCATTGAGTTACATAGGCTATATTTCATAAAAAATAGGGATCCCTAATAAAAATGCATTAATGTAACCCAAGGTGTGAAAAAATTAGCTACAAAAAATGTGTCATCGCGTGCGCTGCGGAAACTATTTATGATAGAACGAAAAAATATTCTACAGTATTATAAATCGTATTAATATCTACAAAAAAGTCCGCGATACCATATGTCCAACTAACGTGGTTATGCCACTGTAACTACTTTTTGCATTTAATGCATTTTAAAAGTTAAAAAAAGTGCCGACAATAATCAAACCATATTATTCATACCTTTTTATTAATAATTATCCTATTAAATAAAATTGTAACAAAGACCGTAAAAAACTTTTTAAATTATTAAAATCGGACATTCCATTCCAAAGATATAACGAATTTAAAAATGTCAATCTAAAAAAATGTTATAATATAATTTAGTAGTATAGCGATGGTCATATTCATTTTGTTTGCAGTGCACCATTTTATTCACATGTCATCATACACACTTTTAGACATATATATTCTGTTAACACTTACTGTAGAAAGACTTTATCAGCCAGTTTACCGATGTCGAAAGAAAATGCATGCGAAAGAAAACAAGTCACTCACTTTAGAATCAATTTGGGTTTACCTATCTCACTGTCTTTCGTTCGCATGGACTTACGTATGCTAATTGTAGGCTCTTACGTATTATTATATAAAAGTAGTGTCAAATCATAAATTTAGATATTTTGCAGCGATTTTTTCAAAAAGTACAAAAAAATACTACTTAATTGTTTGAAGATAAACGCAACCCTACCTAATGTTGACCAGCTGTCAATACAAACAAAATTAGTAAATACAAAATAAAAAAATTGCAATCGATGAAGTTGAAGAATTGGAAGCAGAGGAAGCAGCAGCAATAAGAAGAAATATAGCAATAAATTTGTAGTTTAACTATTATTTTTGCTATATTTTTTATTTATTTTGTTTTCTAATTATTATTATTTTAAATTTTTGGTTAATTTTGTTCTGTAATAATTATTTTAGATTTTTGTTTTTTTTTCGTTTTGTAATTATTACTTTAGATTTTTGGTTTATTTTACGTTTATAATTATTATTTTAGATTTTTGGTCAATTTTAGTATTATAATTATTTTTCTTATATTTTACTTTTTTAATTTATTTTGTTTTGTTATTATTTTTTATATTTTTGATTTTCATTTCATTTAATTTTTTGTTATTATATTTTTAATTATTATTATTATAAGTACGACAACAGCAAATACCTTATTTCTTCATCACCGTTGGTAAATATGATTTGGAGTATTTCAATAAAGTAAAATACTCATATCGATTTTAAATCTTGGAGTTCAGTTTAATGTTTATTTTTCTGCTCCTTGAAATTAATCCCTTTATACGGAATCGCGCAAATTATTGCAATATCTGAGAATTCTAATTACATACATGAAAAAAATTTAATAATTATATTTTTCTATTAAAAGCATTTATTTACATAAAAGATTTAATAAAAAATTACTATATTTAATAATAGAAAATAAAAAAACAAAATAATTCAAAAACCAAAAATATAAAAAATAATAACTACAAAACAAAATAATTCAAAAATCAAAAACATAAGAAAATAATAACCAAAAAACAAAGTAATAAATAAAATTAGTACAAAAATAACAAGTATGTATGTATGTATGTAATTCAAAAACAAAATAGATCGTTAAAAATCCTAAGCATTCATAAATAGCAATGGCCAGTCTTCAATCCTAAAAAAAGTTAAAAATCCTAGACAAATATAAATTACAAAATTTCCAAAAAATAGTCTTCAATTTTTCTCTCTATTCGTTCAGAGATAGTCACTAATGCCTTCATGCAAGCTGCTTGAGTTTCAGCGGCATCAGCTTGTCTTCGCCGATTCTGCTTGCAATTAAGCAGCAGCAGCCAATCTTTTCATGGCATTCGCCTGCTCTGTGCTTCCTGCTGCATTTTTTTCAGCTACCCGAAGCTGACGGCGAATGAGAGTCAACTATTCATCGACTGCTGATTTCCGTTTTTTAACTGAGGAGCAAGCATGCTGCATGTCGTCGTCGCTATCATTTTCCCAACGTTTAAAGGCATTTTTCGTTGGACTGCCTTGTAGGTTCTGTGACGGTTGTTTTTCTGGACTTCAAATCAGCCCAAGTCTGTAAATAAAACGTAACAGTTACAATAACCATACATATATGTACATATACTATATATATGTATGTACACACGTGTGTTTACTTACCTTTTTCCACTCAGCAATTGTACGAGTTGGAGGTCCGTTGGAGTTGAGGTTTTTGGAAATAGTTGCCCATTTCTCCTCCGTTAAGAACTTGTTGGCTCCAAACACCGGTGTTCGTCTGGCCAACTCCGGATTCTCCTCCATGAACTCCACAAGCTTCTTAAGCTGCTGATTTGTTGATTTTTTCAAACTAATTTTAATAGATTTATTCCTTTTTTTTAATTGCATGTACATATATTGATTTTACTTACCTCTTGCTGTCCATTTTGATGTTTACAATTTTTGTTTTGTTTTTACCAACACTTTTTCTAATACATAAATACAACTCGAAAGCAAAATAGCAAGTGACTGAATATGACATTTACGTTCGTAATGTTGACAACAGCTTCGAAATAGACAAACCCAAATTTGTATGAAAACACTTACGTTATCATTCGAGTTGTCGTTCGAGTAGATTTTCGCATAGAGATAAGTTACATAAACCCAAATCAACTTTCTTTCGCTTAGATTGCGAATGAACTCTTTCTTTCGACATCGGTAAACTGGCTGTATGTATTCAGTTCTTCTTCTGGAATATTTAGTACACATACATATTTGTATATCTGTCCTTCTTCTTCCTATTTAATATTAATCTACGTTAAAACATTAAAAATTAGATAATAAGCTTGATTGTATACACATACATACATACAAAGTATGCATATTTTGTTGGATACAGAAAATGTGATACTGATGATTTTTAAATTCGTTATATGTATGTATGTACATATCTTTTGAATGGACTATCCGATTTTAATAACTTAAAAAGTATTTGCCAGGTATTGAAACGGTGTTTATTGAAATATTTTTAATAGGATAATTATTAATAAAAAATATTAATAAAAAGGTATGGTTTGATTATTGTTCGTACTTTTATTATTTTTTAAAATGTATGTACATATGTATGTACATATAAAAATGTAAAAAAGTAGTTATAGTGGCATAACCACAGTAGTTGGACATATGGTATTGTGGACTTTTTTGTAGATATTAGTACGTTCTATAATGCTGTTGAACATTTTTTCGTTCTATCATAAATAGTTTCCGCAGCGCACGCGATGACAGATTTTTTGAGACAAATTTTTTCAATAAATTTTTTTAATTAAATATAGCCTATGTCACTCAGTGAAAATGCAGCTTTCTAATGGTGAAAGAATTTTTGAAAACGGTTTAGTAGTTTTTGTGTGAAAACGTTACAAACATACACACAAATGTTTCCTCTTTATAATATTAGTATTATATACTTAGCAGCAAAAATTTCCGTGTTCAATATACAATGTATTATCATTAAGCCATTTTTCAATAAATGCTAAGCATGATAGTCAAATGAGTAACTTTGATTAAAAAGCGCAGATAATTTCGTATTAATGCCACGAACATTTTGGTATATAAGAATAAATTTTCAATATATTTGTTTAGTTTTTTTCAATATTTGTTGCCGTTGAAGGCAATTGAACAGAATTCCTTTGTCTTGTTTTAAATATAAATTCGCGAACGTACATAAATACCATTAGGCCAGAAATTTGGAGAAATAACTATATTAAACAACTCATCCGGTACAGTAATCTTGAATAACACTGTGCGACAGTCCGAAAAACCTGGGACCGGATATTACTTTTCTTGTAGGGCTTGTCGAGTAAAACAAGATTCCAATAGTGAAATTTGCCGGACACCTCCAAAATCCGGATTTACGGTTAAAAAACCGGTTTTTTTTACCTTTGCGCACTTATAAGCCTGTAACTTTGTTGATAATAACCCGATTTTCAATTTCTTACTAGACTTAGAAAGAAGAAACTGAGATATTTCAAATAATATATAATTTATTTAAGAAAACTTGGGAAGTTTGGGTGTTATTGTCGGGCAAACACAAATTTTGTAGATTTTTCAAAAATTTTTCAAATTCGGTGACGTTTTTATACATTATTTTATTAAGAAACTATAATACTATTGAATTTATTTAAAAAGTATGTTTATTTACAATTACAATGCATATTTGGGATTAAAAATAGATATGCAATTGACTGAGTTATTTAACTTTTCATGAAAATAAACTTTTAAACATTTTATACAAAATTTTATTTTTGGTTATTTAACTCAAAAGTGTTTGCTTGGCCCGTTTTTTTTTTTAAATCAGCATCATCAGTTTCTCGTTTAAGTGACCAGAAATATTCTGAAATCATTTTTATCTTATTTTTCCTTCAAAGCGTTTTTCAATAGTTGCCGTTTCCTGGTGAAAATGTTCACCTTGTTTATCACTGAACTGGCCCAGGTTATCTGGGAAAGTCCAAATGCGAATGCAGAGAATGAATTTTTATGGACATGTCGCAGCCCATTTCACCATACGCATTGACAACGGTAACATACTCGTCGCTTCTGTGATTTCCAAGGAAATTATCGCATAGCGCAACAAAACTCTTCCATGCACGTCTTTCAACGGAATTTAGCTTGTTAATGAAATCTGCATCTCTCATAATTTTTCGAATTTGAGGTGCAATAAAAATATCTAAAAGTTATCAAAACAGATAAAAACGATGAAAAACGCACTGGATATGTAAAAAAATACCAAACAAAATTGTCAAAACCTTTAAGTCAGCGACGACTTTCCATTTATGGGTGGTATAGCTAACAAACATTAGTATATTTTTGATCACTTCGTAAGTTTCTTTTGTATTAGTCGCATATGCGATTGGAACTGAAGGTAATTTATTTTGGTTATGCAATAAAACAGCTATTAAGCCTAGATATTACATTACAAATCTTAAATTAATAAAAATAAAGTCATACACTTTTATAAGAAAAATTACTTTTACATGAACCATTAATGAAAAGTCGCCATTCATCTGCATTATAATTGTGATTTAATACCGAAAATAGTTTTGGTACATCAACGTAATACACGGGATCATAGTCATTGGAACTAGTCTTAAAACTTTCTTCAAGTAACCAAGTCCGGTCACTTTTTCTGCCAGATGTTATAACGAAATCTTTTTCCACCAAATTCCACTGTTTTAATCGCGCTCCGCTTTGACAAGTGTAAATCCCGAACAAGATCGTCGACATCAGCTTTTGACCCAAAGTGCCGCTCCGTTGTTGTAGATCTGGATGGAAGGAACTCGTCTTGTTCAAAATCTTTTTCTGTTACATCGACAGATTTGCTCGTTGTCGGTAGATCATTACTCACAGTTATCGGTTTTGTAACAGTTACAACATTTGCGTATTTAATGTTTTTGCGCGTTTTAAAACAGTGACCTAAAACATCGGTTTGACAAAAGTAGCAATCATTTGGTTTATGATATGGCTGATGATGCCAAATCATAGGCGTAGAAAAGGGCAAAATAAACGAAGGTTGAACTCTCTTTTTTTAAATGTATTACAGCAATATTGACAAACAAATTCTGGTTCGTACCAGCGACTAGTGTCAAAAGAACGATTAAATACTTTATTGTACACTTCTACCACTACAATATTGTTTTTAAAATCACGCCGGTGACTGATATCAGTAAATAAGCCACAAATAAAGCAAAATTTCAAGCAAACACTTTTGAGTTAAATAACCAAAAATAAAATTTTGTATAAAATGTTTAAAAGTTTATTTTCTTGAAAAGTTAAATAACTCAGTCAATTGCATATCTATTTTTAATCCCAAATATGCATTGTAATTGTAAATAAACGTACTTTTTAAATAAATTCAATAGTATTAAAGTTTCTTAATAAAATAATGTTTAAAAACGTCACCGAATTGGAAAAATTTTTGAAAAATCTACAAAATTTGTGTTTGCCCGACAATAACACCCAAACTTCCCAAGTTTTCTTAAATAAATTATATATTATTTGAAAGATCTCAATTTCTTTTTTCCAAATCTAGAAAGAAGTTGAAAATCGGATTATTATCAACAAAGTCACAGGCTTATAAGTGCGCAAAGGTAAAAAAACCGGTTTTTTAACCGTAAATCCGGATTTTGGAGGTGTCCGGCAAATTTCACTATTGGATTCCTCTTTAGCTCAAAAAGACCTACAAGAAAAATAATATCCGGTTCCAGGTTTTTCTATTTCATTCAATTTTGTAACACTGTGTAATGCCACTATTCTTGGTTCAGAGTAAGAAAATTTATACACTGAGATATCTAAGTTGATTCCAGTTTAAACAGGACTAGTACATCTATTAGTTAGGTTATTAGTAGTTAATAAAGTATTAACAGGTGTTCTTTCGGCGACTGTAGACAATTGAGTGGGTTGGCTCGTACGTTGAATAGAAGATACGGTACTGTCATTAACAATACATAAATACATATGTACATGTACATGACGTGAAAGTATTTTGTATTTGAAATACGTGCAATAAATGGAAGTATTTTGTATTTTAAATACATACATACAGATTTTTAAGTATTTTGTATTTTAAATACATATCCTGAAAGTATTTTGTATTTTGTATTTTAAATACATGATCAGCAAGTATTTTGTATTTTAAATACCGCAAGCCATGTATTTTCCCAACACTGTATATATATATATATATATATATATATATATATATATATATATATATATATATATATATATATTATATATATGTATACGTAGGTATTTATTATTGTAGGTATGTACTATTAAATGCACTATTCATTTGCACATTAGTTTTACAAAAAAAAAAAATAAATAAAATTTATAAACTAAAAAACAATTCATATATTGGTTTTACAAAAAAAAAAAAAAAAAAAAAAAAAAAAAAAAAAAAAAAAAAAACATAAACTTAAAGAATAAAAACAATTCATATGCATATATGTACATACAGCTCTTCCATTCACGTAAGTATTAAAATATTACATAGTGCTTAAAAAATAAAAAAAGGAACAAATAAATTCATGTTGTACATATTCACACTTTTCGAGATCATTATTTAAAAAAGAAAAATAAACATGTTGTTTACATCTTAAAAGAATTACTTGAAAAAGTCTGTAATTTTTGTTTGTGTATTTTTTAATTTATTTGAGACAATATAAGACTCCATATTACCTAACTCACATAGGAAGTTGTTTTCGGTACAAAGAATTGTCTGAAGTTCTTGTATGTATTTTAAAGCTTCTAAAACTGATGGAGGTTCTGGATTATCATGTTCTTGCTCTTCTTCCTGAACATCAGCCCCATCCAAAATATTTTCAATAATTTCCATATCAGTAAGCACTCCATTACATTCTTCGTTGTCGTCACATTTTACGAATTCTTCAAATTCTTCTCTTAAATTTTCCGCTATTTCAAACTCATCGGAACTTTCAGTTTCCTCATTTTCTTCTTCAGGGGACGTCTTCACTAATCTCGCCTGTAAAATTATACCTAGCATTACTAAATGTACAATAACAAAATCCGATAGTATAATACCTTTTTAAAACAATTTTTAATAGACGTTGGTTTGACCATCCAAAAACTGCGCTTTGTCATATGCATTGCATGTAGAATATTAATTGGCTTTGAAAACTCTTCAACTGTTTTCAATAGCTCCATAGCTACAATCTGTTTTCTAACAATATTCTGTCTATAATATGACTTGAAGGCATGAATTATACCCTGATCGCATTATCTACAAACAGAACAATGTTTCGTTTCTGTGAAGCCATTTCTTCTTCTAAATTAAGTATAATTTCGCTCCATAGATCTGCTGTCATCCATGCTTTTTGATTCGAATAGTATTTTAAGGGCAATACTTTATTTTTCAGGCAACGTGGGTTTTTAGCCTTTCCGATTATAATAACTTTTTTGTATTCACCCGTGGCATTGCATATAAAAAGTAATGTTACGCGCTCCTTAGATGACTTGAATCCAGTGTTACGGTATCCCTGTTTGCAAAGGCTTTTTGGAGGCAATGCTTTGAAAAATAAAGCGCTCTCATCCGCGTTGAAAATGTCGGCCTCCTCGTATTCTGATAATATATTTGGTGCAACTGAATTAAAAAAATCTTCTGCCGCATTTGAATCCGCAGATTTTTGCTCCCCATGTATTTTTCTGAGCTTAATTCCTTGCCGCTGTTGCCACCGCCATAACCAAGCTGTTGATAGGGTAAAATCACAATTCATTTGTTGAGCTAACTGCTGCGCTTTTTCCATAAACATGTTTGTTGAAATCACTGCACCATATGATTGCATTTGTTCGAACCAAATTTGAAACGCTCGTTCAACGTCAATATTGTTTCCATACCGTTCACGCTTGCTTGACAATTTGCACTTGGAGGCTTTTGATTTTGTTTCGAAATCATTTAGCAAAATTCTATTCAATGTGGTAAGAGAGCACCCATAATTTTTGCACAGCTCAGACTTCTACTTGCATTTAGCTTCAGATAAAATTTTTAACTTATCCTTAAGTGTAAGGGTTACGTATCGTTTTCCACTCATCGTCTACAAAAATTAACAATAAGATAAAATTAATTTCCAATGTTATTGTCAAATACAAATTAAACACTTACGCTTTCTCACGGTTTTTCCTTAGCAATAAATATATGTTTTCAATTACATACATAGTAGAGATGCCAAGCAGTGTTTTTCACAAATGTGCAAAAATGCCATATTATTTTTCAATAATAATGCAATTAACCGGGTAAAAGTAAGAGGAAATTTATTTTTGATGACATGAATTTTGAACCAATTAAGCGGGAAAATCAATTAACCTTGTTCAATTATCCGAGGAAATTTACATGTGTTTTCGTATGCAATATTTTTGCCCGATCATGTGGTTCAATTAAGCGTGGAAACCAATTAACCGTAGGGTCAATTAACCGAAAAATACTGTTTTTTGTGATATTCTCGAGAACACTGAAGATGGCACAAAGCCGAAACCGGTCTGTTCATAAACCAAATTTGACGTGGGATGACGGAAAATCGTTCCAAATTCGAAAAATACTGTATATATATATATATATATATATATATATATATATATATATATATACGTATATATATATATATATATATATATATATATATATATATATATATATATATATATATATATTCAGTATATACATATTTATCACAGAAACTTTGTTTATATGTAGTTCACTAATATATTTAAAGAAAAAATACCCGATTTAAATTTCAAGTACGAATTACTTGAGCAACTTTATTCCTTTCAAATCTATTTCTTCTTTTTTAAAGCAAAGTAGACTAATTTTTAAAAATATGTTGTTTGGAAGTATGTTTTCTTCGTTGTTTTGTACTTAAGATGTTTTGTAAATGGAAATTAAAAAAAATTGGTACACTAATTAAACTTAAGATTTTGTTTCGAGAGAGAGACTAAAGTACTAAAATTTATAAATTTATTGAAGTTTTCCGATTAAGTTTGGGAATATTTGGTTTCAAAATAAATAAATAACTATTCGTTATTTTCATCGAATTCGGTGAAATCTGGATGATAATCTAACATACATATCTTCTGATGTTAAGTTTATATAAAAGTCTCTATAAATTTCATCCACTAACGGCAACATATTTATGAAATCATTTTTATTTTTGTTGTTAATTTTTGTTAGTGAGTCGTAGCAATTTTTTAAATCGTTTATTTTACTCCATGTGCGTGTGAACAGGGATCATGAATTTATGATCTATAAGGTTTACATTGTATTCTAATTGTGTGAAAATCGCAAGCATAGTTGCAACGAACGAATGTTTGTTTTGATCGGGACAGCAATCACTGTAAAAAACAACCTGATTTACATTGGCATTTAATTGCAATAAATGAGTGAATACGCATGAAGCTATTACGTTTCCACCTCTTTTAGCTATTACTACACGATACATGTAGCATATTGGTTGAATTGTTTGACAGTCGTATATAGTAAGACTAAAGGTTCACAAAGGCCTTTGTAGAATGACAGTGAAGTTCTCAATAGTGGTGTAGGAAGGCAGAGTTGAAGATCAAAACAAAATACTTTAAGTTTATTATCGCTTAAAGCTTATTCTTTTCATGTTTTTTAGAATCATAAGTTTGTTGTGCTACTTTGAGATGTTCAGTTTGCTCTAATTGTAGAGATTCAAGTTATTCAGATTAGTAGTATTTTGCATTGAAGCAAATCGCATTTGTGGCAAGTGTCAACTTTAGGTTTTTTAAATTTAGTGTTCGAAACAATTGAGCAAATTTTGAAAGCGATACGGAATGGTCGTATTTATCTCCATAGAGGCGATGCATTTCAGCTACAGACAAATCACTCGGTAGATAATGCTTAGAGGTATCGCGTCGAGTATAGTGCGGCTCATAAGAAGAAAAGCTTTTTATGAAATCTAAAATTTGCGTTTCTTTTGCCATAGAAAGTTTTCTACATAACGCATGTATCACATGCGAGCTAATTAAAGTCGCGTGTTGCTCAGTTGAATATCCAAATTATACTACTTTATTTATTCTTACATGACATCTCCCTTTTTTAAATTTTAAGATTTTAATTTTACATGATTACATGATTACAATTTTTGTTTTCAATTCAATTTCTTAAGTTTTTTTTAGCAATTTTGATTTGTAAAAAATTAAGTTTACATTGTTTTCTTTTTGGGATTCACAAATTTACATTTCAGGTTATTACAATTTTTTGTTTTGAATGTATTTTCTTAAATTTATTAGCAAAGAAAGTTGAAAAGATGTAAATACTAATATTTAGTTTTAATAATTTTGGTTTATAAATAATAGGTGGCATAAAAAAATAAACAATTGTAAGTATCAGGGTTCATTGCGTTGAGCTGGTTTCACCACGCGGCCGCTACGCGTTCTCCGAACTGGGTCGTCTGTTATCTCGATCGTAGGTCGAGCCGTGTTTTTTCCTCGGTAAACCCTTCGCTGTCATTAGTTAACTGTTGAGTTGGTTCGTTGTGAGTTGTGTTGGCTTCAGCTGCGGTTGTGTTCTCATCGGTTGCAATTGTTTTTTCTTCTTCCGGATTTACACTACCGGCTAATAATTTTCTTAAGTGCAATGTATTTCGACGATATTTTTTACCGTTGTCAGTTTGAACTACTACCGAGCGTGGATGATCAGTATTGTCGATTATAGATGCTGAGGTCCACTTGCGATGAGCCGTTTCCATAACAACCGTATCACCTACTTGCATGGATTTTCTAGTCTTAGCACTTCGGCCGGCATATGTCTTTTGCTTTTCACGCAGTAGTTCCAGTAACTAATTTTTGTAAAAGTTGTTGTTTAGTCGTTGGTACTGTTGTGCGCGTTTTACGGCTGAATAATCTTTCTGCTGGGGATTTTAACATATTATCGCGATCAGTGTTTCTCCAATTAAGCAATGCCTTGTATACGTCAGTACGATCCAATGAACACTTTTTAAACAAATTTTTTGCATTTTGGACGAAATACATTGCACTTAAGAAAATCATTAGCCGGTAGTGTATACCCCGAAGAAGAAGAATGTTGTTAACGCTACAGTACTTACTTTGCTTTTTAGTTCAGGTTTAATTTCATTGGTTTCGATGTTCCTGCTCAGTGCATCGGCAATTGGTATGTTTTTGCCTTTTAAATAGATAACTTTCGGACAGTATTGTACTGTGCCCCATAGTATACTCTGTAGCCTCAGAGGTGCATTTTGAATCGGGTTTTTAAAAATGGTCTCTAAAGCTTTATGGTCGGTTTCAATTTGCAGCTCTTTGCCGTACACATATTCGTGAAACTTTTTACAACCAAATCGTATGGCTAATGCTTCTTTTACTATTTGCGGCTGATTTTGTTGCGCCTTACTAAATGCCCTAGCTGCGTAAGGTACCGGTTTTCCATCTTGCAGCAATCACGCGCCAATAGCTGTACTACTTGCGTCGACAGATAACGTAACTGGCTTGTTTACATCATAGTGCATTAAAACTGGGGTTGACGAAAGCGCAGTTTTTATTTTTTCAAACGCTTTTGCCTGCGATTCTTCCCAATGCCACTCGACGTTTTTATGCAGCAGTATTCTTAAAGGATTCGTAAGCTAAGATAAATTGGGAATAAACTTTCCAAGATAGTTTACCATCCCGTGCAAACGTTGCAACTCTTTAATATTTTTTGGCTGTCTTAATTTCTTTATTGCTAATATTTTCTCTTCATCTGCCTTATATCCCTGTTCAGTAAAAATATGCGCGAGAAACTTAACAGAACTTTTATTGTATTCATATTTTGTTTTGTTTAACGTGAATCCAATCTCGCTCAATCGTGATACTACTCGCTGAGTTATTTTATTTAATTTTTCCTTGCTTTCTGCGAACAAAAATATGTCGTCCATTGCGACCTCGCAGTTGTTAATATCTTCTAGCGCACGAGACATTACCTCACTAAACACTTTGGGCGCAGATGAGCTACCAAATGGAAGACCTAAATACTTATATCGACCCCACGGAGTTGCCATTGTCAGGAATTTGCTTGTTCGTTCTATCACCTTTATTTGCCATAATCCCTTTTCACAATCCAATTTTATAAAATATTTGCAGCCACTTACTTTTGCTGCAATTTCCTCAATCGTTTTAAGAGGAAAATGGCAACGCTTTATATTTTGGTTTAGTTCGTTCAGGTCCATGCAAACTCGTATTTTCTCCCCTTGTTGAACAATTACCATCGGGCTTACTGCTGGCGATGGCTCACTTACTGGAGTGAAGACTTTCATTTACACCATATTGTCTAATTCATTCTTCACTTTTTCCTTTAGTGATAAGGGAATTCTTCTTGGTGGTAATATACGAAATTTCGGGTTTTCTATAAACTCAATATCATATTCGAATTTGTTACAACAACCCAGTTTCTTCGTTTTGATGCAACCAATACGCGCCACCAGGCGTAATTGTTTGCATCTATGGCGGCCTAGTATTGACTGTAAATTGTCTTTTACAATTTTAAATATAACGACCTTATTTTGCCCCTTTATTTGGCATGTTAATTTACACTCATTAATTACTTTAATAAAATTTTCATTGTACGCTATTAGACCGGAAGTTTTAGTTTTTTCAATACTAGCATTAATTTGTTGAGCCTCATTCAATGACAACACGTTGCAGTCGGCCCCGGTGTCCAACTTCACACGCAACTCATGTCGCCCAATATTGAGTGTAGCATACCATTTGTTGTCGTCCTTATTACCATCATTTATTCCGCCTATGTAACTATATTCTTCTTCAACACCACTTTCCTCAACTGTATTTATTGATTTCATTGCATGGTTCTTATTTTGTTTAAAATTTTTGTTTCTGCAAACGACCGCAAAATGCCCTTTCACTCCGCATTTTTTGCATACTTTATATGCAAAACAAGTTTTTGGCTCATGAACTTTGTTACGCCGACCGCATTTGTATTTTTTCTCGTCTTTTTGTTGTTTCTTTTTTACTATGTTAACTACTCCGCTATGTTCGTCGCTATTTATCTCGCGCATTTGTTTTATTATTTCTGCTGCTCTACATATGTATGTACATATTTTAATAGCTTTGTCCAGATTTATATTTTCTTCCATTCATAGTTTTTTTCTTGTACTCTCTGCGTGAATTCCTAGCACTATTTGGTCTACTAATAATTCGTCTGCCATATTGTTATAAGCGCAGTATTTAGTTTGTCGTCTTAATTTTTTATAGAAATCTTCAAATGGTTCTGTTTATTGTTGTTTTATACGATGAAACTGGCAAGGTTCATATGTTTTGTTACTGGGTGGTGCAAAATGACTAGTCAACTTATTTATTATAGCTGATCTGCTGTTTAATTCAGTCTCTGTTAGACCTAAATTACGGAGCAACTTGTTTGCTTCACGACCTAAAACCACTTTTAAATTGGCCACCTGTACTTTCTCAGCTTCCAACTCGATTTTTGACGCATCATAATAATTGTTATATTCGTCTAACCACTCCGCCCATTCAGCAGCCATATCGCCTTCATAATGAATAAACAAATTTTTTGGTGGCTTTAAATTTGCCATTACGTTGGCTATGTTTAATACGTTTCGCTCAGTTGGTCGAGCTTGTGCTTCCGGACCTTGTGCTTCTGTCATATTCCGTGTTATTTAGTACTTTACGATTTTTTCTTTCTTCTTTCTATAAAGTCCCTATTTCGTTTTCTTAAAAATGTTTTCGCAATCTTACTAACGTTTTTTTTTCTTTTCTTTTGGTGACCGGTTTTCAACTTTTTCTCTTTCTTTTATTTGTTTTTTGTTGTTGCTCACTTATTCTACAAGAGCATACATGTATTCAGTTTCTTTCTTTTGACTTTGTTCTTTTATTTTTATTTATACACTTTTGACACTATATCACATGCGAGGTAAATAAAGACGCGTGTTGCTCAGATTAGTACCCAATTATCCTTCGAGTTTTGCCTTCGCAACATATGTATGTATATGTATATATATATATATATATATATATATATATATATATATATATATATATATATATATATATATATATATATATATATATATATATATATATATATATATATATATATGTATGTATATGTATAATATGTATTGTAATTGCTCTAGAATATACTGAATTGTTGCCATTTTTATTTATTGAATTATTGATTCTTATTTACTGAGTTGGTTACAATTTGCTGAATTGTTGAAATTCTTATTTACTGAATTGTTGTTATTCTTATTTGCTTTTTGTTTACTCATTGCAAATGAACACATAACAGCTATACATACATGCATACATAGTTACTTGTTTACTAGCCAAGCGACAACAAATAAGATCATGATTATTGTTGTTGTTGTCTGTCGGCATTTGAACATTGGGTACGTGTATGTATGTATGTGCATATGGCTTGTGTTTATGTTTAATTTAAGTATACGATGATGTAAACAACTTCAACAAACATCATGATTATTCGAGAAATGATCATTAAGAGTATATAAGCTGCGCGCATCAGTTCAGTTCAGTTGAGTTCAGTCAGAGTTCAGTCAGTAGACAGACAGTGTTGAGTCACGCTGCAGAAAAGGCTACTGGAGGAGTTTATTCGGCTTGATCTGGACAACAATACCCATGAGTTCGAAGAAAAAGAAGAACTGGAGATGGGTACACATTCAGCTACAAGCAACATGGACTTAAACTCTATGTTTGCCGCAATGATGCGGAAAATCGAAGAAAACTCTAAGAAAATGGAAGAAAGCTCTAAGGCCAATAATGAAATGATGTTGCAGAAAATCGAAGAAAACTCTAATATGCTGGAAGCAACAAATAAAAGGCTGGATGATATCCATGAGGCCGTGAATGCGAGGATTAACATCATTAAAGATAGATGGAATTACAAGGAGAGAGAAGTTCACAGCGTCAATAGGAAATTCGATGGGCCACAAAAAGATGTTCATGAGAAGTTTGATATGCTGGAGAATGCTGTCGATCAGAAGCCACACAGCCTAGAAGCGAAGGTATGTGATCTTCAACCGCAAGAGGGGCCAATGCGAGTTATTCCGGAAGCTACAAGTAGATGTGAAACTGTAGCCAACAGAAAAGCATGCGCCGCGGAGAAGAAATGCACTGAGTTAATCCTAGCATTAAAAGGCTCTGATGCACAAGTCCTGGAAGCCGTGTCCGTTACAGCCAGAAGCAACTATGAGGACATTATTGTGGCTAGGCAGCGTAAATCTGATGGAGAGCATAAGAGGCAGACCCACAGAATGGAGCTAAAGCCGCAAAAGGCAAGGAAGATTACGAGGATGCCGTCAAAGAGTTTAAAGCCAATGGCGGCAGTACAGCGAACGGTGGTGGCAAGAAAAGCGGCTCTGCAATGCAAGTATGGTGGAGAGCATAAAGGGCAGCTCCACAGAATGGAGATAAGACCTCAAAAGCCAAGGAAGAATACGAGGATGCTGTGCTAGTAGCAAGAATCGAGGAAAGGCTGGCAAAAAGAAGGCGAAAAGGCCCAATCATATTATAGATTGGGCTCTTTCCGTGTTTGTATCTTTAGATCTTTGTTTTCAAGTTCTATTCGAAACAGTGAATGGGGACTTTCTCCCAGTTTCAAATTTTTGTAACATTTTTGACTTTATAGCTATTGTCCTTCAATCCTCTTTTTACCTCTTCGAGGAGTCAATGCCATATATGAAGACCTCTGACGCGTTTTTGTTGGTAGGTATAAATACTCATTGTTTTTAATTTGGTTTGCCCTTTTATATGTATTCAAAATACAACACATGCGAAGAAAATATTAAAGAAAATAAATGTTTTTATATAGGCGACTCTATGCAACTACAACAAATTATTTTGTTTGTTTTAAAATTAAGTAACAAAAATGTGTGCGAGCTGAATGAACGGAAATGTGTTTAGTTCGAGCGTATAATAGCGAGAGAGTCGTTAAAAGTAAGAAAGAAAGTTATATCGCTGGCATCATGGTTATGTCATAATATTCTAAGACATCTGGTAAACAGAGATGGCTCCCTTGAGGTATCTCCCAGAGATATTTTCATATTTTGTTTTCTGTCGCTTAGGTAAAATTGAATTCGGATGTTTCTTACCCTTCTAATATGGAATAGCATTAAGGGAAAAAATATTGCAAAGCTTGACGCATGACTACATATCCATGCCAATATGTGAATAGTCTGATCTTTTATTTTTACTGGTGAGCATTCTTTTGTTTGATTTTTAAGAACGAATAACTTTTCACATTGGTGTGTTGTATGTGTCTTATATTAATATTAGAAACAAATTATTCTACATTTTGCAAACTCTCACACGCCATTTAAAGAGTTGTTCCAAATGAAATTACTCATCAAAAAAAGAAGCAAAAATTCATTACACTGTGACTTTCTGAAAAATTGGACAGAATTTGCGAAAATTTGCTGAGCTCTACAAAGTAATTTATAGAAATATATAACTGTAAGGGTCTCAAATATGAAACAAATATGAGTTAGTATGAATCAAAGAATTTTAAATAAATTTGTACCCTTAAAAAATATGTATATATAATAAATCCCTTTTATTACACATTGAATATTAAATATTAGTTACAGTATATTTAATTATGTATGCATTTACCCTTGCCAGTTATTTAACCGTATTGCATTTTTTGAAGACTGCATGTTGAATTTTTCATAGCCAATGATATGTATATGCAATAAGCTTACCATGAAATTTCTATAATTTCTATTATGCTCCGCATATTCGAAAAAGTGTATATTCGCATTTATTCTATAATGCAAGTCTAAAATACACATATGGAGTACATATATATATATATATATATATATATATATATATATATATATATATATATATATATATATATATATATATATATATATATATATATATATATATATATATATATATATATATATATATATATATATATATATATATATATATATATATATACATATGTATGTATATTCGCTGATACAAATAAATTATATTATTTTAAAATAAATGCTATATTAAATGAAATAAACAATTTAAATCTTGAATTTCAGTCAGAAAATAGATATGTAGGCAATGTGTATCAGAGTATTGAAGCTCTACATTCATTTTCTCAACAAAAAAATTAAGCCAACAATTTTCAATAAAACACATAATAATGGAAAATTTGCGTGTATAAGTAATGTTAGTATAGCATTTCTATCACTAGGTGTCATTGACTTTGGGTCAGCATTTGAAAGTGAATTCAGTAATGTTGAAATGGATGATGAAAATATTTATACTTTTCGAGAAAATTGTTTCTTATATTTTAAGATGCTTGTGAAAGTACGAATATAGACTTCCTAAAAATATTAATGTATTTAAACTATACGAAAAAACTATATTCCGATTAAACTATATTCCACTATTACGTGGAAAAATTTATTTAAGGCAGTAAATTATAATAAAAAACCGGGTTTGCTGAGGATTTTTAAAGATTTTAAAAATCACAGAAAGCCGATGGTTGTTTATGAAATACGAGTTTGGCTAGATATCTTATTTCATGCTATACTGAAATATTGAGGACTAAGAGTTACGCCGTCAACTAACTATAGATGTTATTTTAACAATTCAAAACAAACGAAATTTGCTGAATTTGTCCCTGGGCACAAATACATTGCAAAGATTATTGTTTTTACGATAGTTGTTGTTGGTATCAAGGATTTCCATGGCTGGCAATTAATGCGAAAAAATGGAAAATTAGTTGGTTTTTGATTTTATAGGAGAGCACAACAGGCTGGATAAATAAACTGAAGCTGTGTTCACGTCCGTTCACAGACCTTAGAATCATATAATACATGGGTATTATCGATGCGTTCTAGACGCCATTAATTGGGGGCTAGCTAGCCTTATAAAAAACAAATAAATCACCAATTTCAAGGCTGCTTCGAGCACATTTCCGCTTTACTTGACGATGAATCTCTTTGAGATACTATTTTTTTCATCACTGGGCAAAATTATGGTTAAAATTAATGGAACTAGGAAGGTTGGACTATCACTCATGGCAGTTAGCGGTCTGGAGTTCAAGCAAGCTTGTATGCGAGTCAACGTAGTGATAAGATTCCTAAAATTTAGTTTCTGAATTCCAGAAAATTATATTAAATAAGTTTGTAAACTCTACGCCTGTTGCTCAGAAGCTGCTTTTATGAGAAGCACCAGGGTGTATGCAGTGCTAGTGCAACCTCAAAACTATCTCATATTAGTACTGTCAACGCCGAATAAATTAGTATCACCGATAAAATTATTACGGTTGTCGGAATGTCAAAGATTTTACGTCAATACCTGTCATAAACTTAACCTGACTGTGGTCTTCGCCGTTCACCACCGTCCCCGTCGTCCCTTGCAGAGGTACAAACAGGGTGAGGATCTACATGTGTCCCTAATAGGGACCACATGGTAGCAAATTCTGTACAGGCTGCAGAACCATGTACAGACACCTTGCTAAAGTGCTGGAGCTATCTAACATCCTACCACCCCAATGGCCCAGCAGTAAGATAACGCCTATCCTAATGGTCACTCACCAACCGCAACCACCAGGGCAGCTTTGTCGAATAGCAAAAGCACATAGAGATATCTATATGGCCTGGAGAGAGCATCTACAACCTGTCACTAGCACCATATTGCAGACACACTCATCCGACCCATAACTCTTCCCGCGTATCTTTGGGTTTTAACCACAGCCACCACGTGATCCGAAGGGGCCTCACCAATAACCAGTCTAGGACACGTCCTAGGGGGTACTGGTTCCTGTGGTACCCAATGGGATCTCTGGTCGGCCTTGTGTTAAAAACACCTCCGATTTTAGGTCCCGTGCAAATCTGAGGTATCGATAGCACCTCTACCCAAACAAGCATAGGCAAAGCTACTTCCTTAATTACTTATATGTACGCCCGTTGCCCTGGCTTCAGGCAATGAGTAGTAACATATAAAGTTCTACGGGTAACTGGCCAAAGGTCAAGGTCTTGAAAGACCACGTTACCCATCCGGACGAGCGAGCGAGTAGCTACCAATTTAATATTGCAAGAATTCAATTCATCCCTGCCAAATTGGAGGGACTTTCTTTGAAACAATATTCTATTACCAACTACAAAAGTTGGCGAATTGCAAAAATTAGAAGAATTAGTAGAGAGAATAAAACGATAGTAGAATTAGTCCACAGATAAGCTCTACGTTTATCTCTGCATAATGATCCTACCAATTTCGCCAATAAGGCCGCTTCGCAAAGTTCTATACGGGTTAACAATATTGACACCGCAAAATGTATCATACATATACAGAGCAGTGCCATACGTCCTTTCATAAGCAAGACAAAACGCATGAAGTTCGATATCATTTTCGGGTAGAGAATTAACCCATCTTGGAATATTATTCGTTAAGATGATCGCTAAACTAGCACACCAGTGAATTATGTTACGGAGTTGTAAGGTTTCATTCCAATCCACATTCAATCTACTCGTATTTTCATCCGTCGGGATAAAATAGCATCGCTAAGAATGTTTATAATATAAAAGATTTTTGTTCACTATTATTTTCTGCTTTGACATTTGTATTAATAGCCTTTTATACTGAACAACATCTACCATAAATCTTCCAAGATATTAACACCTTCCATTTAAAATCTACATCTATCTACATCTCTAAGAGATGTTCCAATCTCATTGCAAACCTCTCTATAATTTTAGTGTTATCATTGATATAAAACTAATATAAAATTATTGCTAAAATTTCCTTTTTATTATGAAAAATAATGTACTGTTTTTATTTTCTTTGGAATTTAAAGAAAATAAAAACGCTTTACGTCAGTTTGAGATATTTTCATAAAGCTTTAACAGTTAGTTTTGCTCTTTAAGAGCAACAATTTAACTAATTGTTAGCAAGTTTCGAATATTTTTATTTTACTAAACATGATGTGTGTAAATACAACAAACTATTTGTAAAATGCAGTCGATAAGGAACCATTGAGCTGTGAAGAACATACTCGCTATCATTATCGCTCATAAACGTGTTCTATCGTAACGGTTACTCTCAATAAAACAGTTTATTTCAACACAATACTCATTACCAATTGTATTAACATTTACAATTACATAAGTACACACATTATATACGTACATTCATACAATTTATTTATCATATGATAGCAAAAGTGAAAATAAAATCTTCAAATAATAAAAATGACGGAACCAGCTGATCGTGGTGGGATTTTGTGCCCATCGATCACATTTGATAAAAGCAAAACACATAGTGTATCACCTGGTGAAAAATTCTTAGTCATGGAAAGGATCGAAAGCAATGAAAACTTATGTAATGTATCTTAATTAAAAAAGAAACTGATAATGTAGTAGGAGGTGAAGTGCAGCAATGCAAAAAGTTAGTAAGTGGTACCATACTCATTCAAACCAAAACGTGCGTACAAGCCTCCAAGCTCGTAAAAATCACGTCTCTATTTCAAGAAATAAAAATCAATATTAAGGAACACCCCGGATTAAATTTTGCGAAAGGAGTAATTTGTTCCAATGATCTACGTGGCATAGAAGAATCCGAAATTCTAATGGAGCTGTAGCAACAAAACGTTACATATGTAAAAAAAATCTTAAAAAAAGTTGAAGATAAATTAATTGAAACCGGACTGGTCGTAATTAGTTTTGCTTCCACTACATTACCTTCTGGAATCGGTATTGAAAAGGTAATATAAAAACTGCTAACAATATGGACATTTGGCAAAAATATGTAAAAATCAGAAACTTTGTGCAAATTGTTCCAATGTTTCCCATGTTAATGAAGAACTTAATGAAAAATGTTATCTGCAAGTCTCATGCATTAACTGTAAAATTAACAACATTGAAAATTGCAAACACACAACATACGACAAAAGCTGTCCCATCTTATTGAAGGAAAAAGAAATCCAAGAAAAAAGCTGCTGCTATTTACAAAAACAGACACTCACAACAAAACACTACATACTCAACAATAGTCAAAAGCAACATCGAAGTCAAAAGCAACTTCTACCAACCTACCTCCACCACCACCAGCTACTACAATCATCAAACCACGACTTATAAAAGATTACTCGGACATTATTATTGATATTGACTTATCACTATCTGAAATGGAAACGGACCGACAAAGCAATTCATCTCAAACCGCGGAAGCTAATCACCTTATAATATTAAAAAAAGATAAAATTAAGCAAACAATCCGGAAATCTAAAGGAACAGTAAAAAATGATTTATTTAAGTATACTCAGTAACTCAAACATTTGTGGTGGACCAGTGTCTCTGTTGGTGCCTTGCTTTGCGCGGAAGGAGCCGGGTGAAATTCACTCTGATCCTTTACCGCGTGTGGCTCGGGCCCTGCAGTCGCGTAGGTTTACCACATCTGGACACTGATATTGCTTTAAAAACTAATTTAATTATTGTCATGTTTCTTCTTTATATTACAGCAAATACGAACATAACTCCCTTTCACCTTTTCTTGTATAATTCAATACAACACTTACAAATAACAACATCAGCTATACCTTTTTACCTTTTTGCTATCAACGACCCCAGTATCAGACGCTCTGTCTTTTATTTTTTATCGCTCACCTGCACTTCTCTTTAATACGAGAAATGTATTTTTAATACATTTTGCTCCACACTAATATAAATATAAATATTTATTAAAAGAAATAATGCAATTGGAAAGCGAAATGCTTTTAAAAACATGAAAGCTTATCTCTGTACAATCAAACCTAATCTGTTCAACTTTTCCTACAACAATGCACACTTTAGTTTCCTTCACAATAAACTGAATTATATTTTGAAACCTCAATAATGACACTGAAAATTTTACAGTGGAATATGAACGGCTATCTAAACAATTATAATGAACTTTTATTATTAATCAGTAAGCATTCGCCAAAACTCATACATATGTCTACAAGAGACCGAAATACATTCATGAACTCACATCCCCACCCCCATGAACTACAATTCCTATGTTTTAAACATGTCAGTTACAAGATACGGAGGGATAGCCATACTAGCACACAAATCTGACTCTTTTGACACAATCTGTCTTGAAATTTCATCTAAAATTAAATTCAAATTATTTAACGTTTATATTACTCCTAAAACAAGCTTCAGTGAACAAAGTTTGGAAAATGTTCTTAGATCAGATTTACCAACATTTATCGTCGGCGATTTTAATAGTCCTCATCGAAATTAGGGTTCTACTGCCTATAGCAGTAGGGGTAATATTTTGGCTAGGTATATGAACAATTCTGATTTAATACTCATTAATGATAGATCTCCTACTCATTTAAATACTCACGGCACATTTTCATATATTGACTTTACATTCTGCTCTCCTATCTTTTCTCCCCAAGCTACATGGCTGGCAGAAGAGAATCTGTTTGGAAGTGATAACTTTCCGATTCTTATCTCCTATTTTCCACAACCCATAGTCAACAGTCCGCTAACAAAACCCAAATTTAGCACGAAATTTGCAAATTGTCCTAAATTCCAAAACTATTGTCTAATCATCGATACAGTTAAACCTGCCGCGAACAACATTAATAAAGAAACAGCAAACATATGTAGGATAATTCTGCAATCTGCAATATTTCGAGTCCTCAGACAAAAGCAAAAACGAAAAAAGTTTAATGTTGGAATAATTCTTGAAAAACTTAAAAAAGAAATGAACAGACTTTGGCTACTTACTATTCAAGAGAAACATGATTCAAACTAACTTACTTAGCTACGAGAAAGCAAATGCAATATATAAAAGAAAAATGAAAGTATCAAAAAAAGTTACCTCTTCAATTACCTCAATTCTCCCACAGAAAAATTATGGACAAACTTCCGAAACATTACTGGATATAAAACTACTCAGGAAATACACTGCGTTTCCTCCCTATCCCATCCGAACATAGTGATTAACGGCTCAAAAGAAATGGGCAATGAGTTCGGGAAATACTGGTCCAAAATATCTGACGATTCTAACCTTTCAAACATCTTCAAGACAAAGAAATTCTGTAATTGAATTTACATCAATTGTCGCTTCTCCAGAGGTACTAAAGATGGAATCTAAAATTACATACATAGAACTTATATCTACACTGAAAAAACTAAATGGCAAAACACCAGGTATAGACAGAATTTCGTACACAATTTTGAAAATGCCTCTCACCCAACTCAAGAAACGTATTTTAAACTTATATAACAATATTTTTACAAACAATTAATTAACACTATTTTTTCGACCTTTTTTGTTTTAATATATATAATTTTTGTAATCAAGCGTTAGGTCTTTTTTTAAAAAATAATAATTTTATTCAATATTTCGACGCCTCTTTGGGCATGATGATTTATTTTGCATTATATCAGAAAGTGATATAGAAATTATGTTATCAACATTTAATTCATTTCATCCTGATATTAAATTTACAATTGAGAAAGAATGCAACTCAGTACTTCCATATTTAGATTCATTAGTAATAAATAGAGGAAGCACTATATCAATAGATTGGTACCAAAAACCAACATCATCTGGCAGAATTATTAACTATTTTTCTAAACATCCAAAGAAAATTATTATAAATACGGCAAAGAATCTTATAGAGAGAATTTTATCGATAAGTGATATTGAGTTTCATAAGAAGAATAAAGAAAAAATTAGGAATATATTACTTGATAATAGCTTTCCAATTCACCTTATCAATCAATTAATAATACAATATAAAAATAATAGGACAAGATCAGATATTATTCGGGAACAAAAAATTTATAAATCGTTAACTTATGTACCAATGATGTCCGAGAGATTAGAAAAATCAAATATTTTTGATAACAGAAACTATAAAATGGCTCATAAAATATATAATACAGTAGGTAAATTATTCACAAAGACTAAAGATAAAGTAGAAAAATTAGACATATCTAATGTCGTTTATAAGAATAATGAGAGATGTGATAAAGTATATATAGGTACAACAAAGAATAAATTGAAGACTAGGTTGGCAGGACACAAGTCAGACCAAAAGTATAGGAATGTTTCAACTTCACAAAAGACAGCATTAACGAAACATTGTTGTAAATCTAGTCATAATCCGGACTTTAGCAAAGTATCAGTCTTAGCTAAAGAGAAGAATTTTAAACGACGTTATATGTTAGAGATGCTTAACATTATTAATGTTCCAAGTAATAAGGTAGTAAACTATAAAACTGATACAGATAATGTTGCTCAATGTTATAGGCATTTGATTCGTAAATTAAACTGACTAATAGGAATGTAAAATATTTTTTATTGTTATGAATAGTATAAAGGATTTTTCGATTCTTCATAGATTAAAAACATTTTTTGTTTAGTTTTTTGTTTCCTTTAAAAAAAATTTTTTACTTTATTAAATTTTGATTGGTTCATAAAAATTTTTTCAATTTGCTCATTTATGTATGCATGTAAAATAAGTTTTCAAAAAAATTTTTTTAATTGTCATATTAATAAAAAAATTTCCTGAAGAAGACGCCCAAAGAGGCGTCGAAATATTGAATAAAATTATTATTTTTTAAAAAAAGACCTAACGCTTGATTACAAAAATTATATATATTTTTACAAACTATATTCCACAGCAATTTAAAAATTCGGATGTAATCTCCGTTCTGAAATCCGGAAAAGATAAAACAATTATTAGTTCATATCGCCATGTTTATCTAAAGTCGTAGATAAAATAGTTGGCAACAGGCTATGGTGGTTTGTAACTGATAACAAACTGCTTGATAGCCGGCAATATGGTTTCTGAAAGGGGTGTTTAATAATTGATAGTCACTCTATGTAGTCTATTAAATTGCCAACTGCCTTTCGCTACGAAAACACATTATCATTGTATCACTTGATTTCGAGCGCGCTTTTGAAAAAATAGGCATGGAATGGAAAGTGGGACAAAACATTATAAAATACGTTGCTAACTTCATGTCTAAGAGAAAAATCGTAGTACGTGTTAAGAACCAGTACTCCCAAGCATTCCCATTACACAATGGAATCCCCAAAGGTTCCCCGTTGTCTGCAATTTTATTTCTCATAGCATTTAATAAACTATGTTCCGTTATTGCAATTCACAGAGAAATTGATTTTTGCGCATTCGCCGATGGTTTTAATATAATTATTAAATCTCCCCGTATTAAAAGACTAGCAAGTAACCTCGACAGTATATTTAACGACATTAATAATTGGTGCGACTCTTCCGGAGCATCAGTTTCCAAAACAAAATGTAAATATTTACACATCTGTAGGCTAAAGGATTGTAAATGCGAAATTAATTTATTAATTGTAAATATTTCTAAAGTAGAAACACTTCGTCTAATGGGTATATATTTAAATAAACGCTATAACTGGAACAGTCATATAGAACACCTTCAAAGTTCCCTTTCAAACCGCTAAAACATTCTTAAATGTCTATCTAACAAAAAGTGGAACTGTAACCAAGTCTAATTTCAATAGCGAAATCCCTACTATCTTCAAAAATAAATAATGGTCTACAATTCTTTGGATACGCCCCTAAAACACAATTAAACAAAATTAATACTATTATAAACTCCTGCATAAGAACTTCACTTGGAGCACTTCGCTCAACACCAACGGCAAACTTATGTTTCGAAGCCAATATCAGGTCCTTAAAAACTCAAAGAGATATTATTGTTACTAAGTTATTTCGTGGTATATATGGTAAATGGTATACAATAAAGAAAATCCACTCAATCAATTAATTAAAAAATTAAAAAGTTCGAGAAAAGTTCCGAAAATTCCCTCTGTATTATACAAAGTAATAGAAAACTTTAAAAATCTTGAAATACCCACTAAACCAAACACCAAAAAAATTAAATCGATCCTACCGTGGATATTTGACACTGACCTCATTGATACCTCACTACACAATGATTCGAAGGAAAACCCAGACCCTGCACAATACATAAAAATTTTTGCAAGTCTGAAGGAGAAGTTATCTGAACACACTGGATATTCTCCCAAACTAAATAATAAATTTCAATATTAAGGATTTAAAATAAAGATTTTATTTTTAATTTTTTGCCTAACTGAATACAATCATTACCGACCAACGGGCGTTTAATTGTATGGGTGTTGAGAGAAAAATAAAATAGACTCACGTTGAGTAAATTGTTTGTTGTGTTGTTTGTATAAAAACGTTCTAAGCCTACTATGATTATGTATTTGTTGTAATTCATATGCAATATTGAATTGTCATATTGTATTTGATTTATGTGGCATAAATATCCGATGTTGAATGTTTTCAAACTGCTTAAACTTCACTGACGATTTGGTTTTACCAACCAATGAAATGTCGGCATATGAAGAGCTAAAGCCACAACAAACAATGCATTTTAAAATAATAAATATTTGTAAAATGATATGAATATGTTTAATTTTTCCAATATAATGCATGTGTTCCACTAAAATGTACAAAAGTGTAAAAAGACACTTTCTTTATAATGCAAATGAGAAAAAAAAATATATGAATCTGTGAAAAGTGAAGTGAAAAGAACGTATGAAAACTAAAATGGAAAGTTTTAATCACTTCACGTTATCCCAGAACCAGAATTTACCACACGGTTTGAACAATTTAGTCGTTTCATTATTAACAATCTTTAATAAACATTTTAAGCCGAAAATCTTGGACAAAGTATTTGTGGTATTTGTTCGTGTTTTGAATGGGGTTCAAATGAGATTGCTTTTCACCTGAAAATTATTCAAAAACTTGAAATGTGCTGTTGAAGAAGCATCCACGCCTTCCATGTAGAAAAAAACTTTTTAATGGACCGAAAGGTTATGCAAAGATTTTTTTACTGTTTCCAAAGGCTTAAAGTGTTCTCAAGTAATTTTGTAGCGCTGACATAAGCCAACACTATGTAGTAAAATATTTCGGGGACTAATGTCAGATTTATATACACAACATCTGACATTTTATAGCTCCGTGAAAAATATGCATAAATTTCTAAGCTTGAAAATGGGAATATATGCATGCATATATACTATGTACATGTGTATTTGTTTATATATTTTATTACATAATCTTGTACATTCTTAACAAATTTCCTCTTCTATTATCATTGTTTATCTTTGTTTATGTTTATCGACAATTTTTGTACAAGTCTCGTGATATCATCAACTTACTCCCCTCCCAGATTTTCAATACGAGGATTTTTACAAAACTCTTGGACCTTGTTTCGTAGCAGCTGGTGATTACAATGCAAAACATACGTTCTGGGGATCGCGTCTTATTACACCTAGAGGTCGAGCGCTGTTCAACACAATTTCAAAAATGGGCTTGGACGTCATTTCGAGCGGCGAGCCCACTTACTGGCCTACTGACATCCAGATGTTATAGATTTTGGCGTCATGAAAAATATCTCTAGGGATTTAATTCATGTTGAAGCTTCTCATGATCTCTCCTCCGATCACTCCCCCACGATCGTTACAATTTGTAGCCCACTAAGAAGTGAATTACCTCAGCCATATGTGAAGATGATAAATCGTGTTAATTAGCTGGGGTTCAAAAAATATCTCAGTAGTCATTGTACGGAAAACATCAAACTAAGAACTTCCGATGATATTGAATTTAACATTGCCAATCTTATCAAAAATATTAAACAGGCTGCTAAACATGCCACTATCCTCCATCCGCAGACTGGGATTAAGAGAATTTATTCTGCGGATATTGAACGTCTCGTATGTGCAAAAAGAAGAGCTAGAAGGGAATAGCAACAGCACAGATCACCACAACATAAAATCAGACTTAAAGAATGCACTAAACGATACCAAGAGTTACTTGCATCTGAAAAATCTGCATCTCTTAAAAACTAACTGGAAGGTCTCGATGTCTCAGCAGCATCCAATTACACCTTGTGGCGGGCTGCTAAAAAACTTAAAACACCCATTGAGTTTAAACCACCCCTGCGCACTTCTACGGGAGGTTGGGCAAGAAACAATACTGAAAAAGGTAATATATATGCTGAGCATTTAAAATACGTATTTACCCCAAACACATGTACTGGGGCTGTTGATTTGTCGAGTGTAGTTGCTCTCCCCCATAAAGTTTAATATGCGTGATGTGCGGAAACTAATTGCTGAAATCAACCCGATGAAAGCTCCGGGTATTGATGGAATTAGTAACAAGATGCTGATGAAGTTGCCTTGTATTGCTATTAAAATCCTGTTATTTATTTTTAATGGCATTTTACGAAAAGCTGCTCATGACAAAATTGTCCCCAATTCTAACTGAAAATGGATGCATACCGGACCAACAATTTGGTTTTAGAAGTCAGCATAGCACTATTGAAGAAACTCATAGATTGGTTCATTTCATAAGAAGAACATTTGTTTATTTGTTCTTCCCTCTTTCTCAAGCATTTGATAAAGTGTGGCATGAAGGCCTAATTTTAAAATTGAAGACATATCTGAAAATAAAAATTGTAAATCTTTTGGAAAGTTATATTCATGCCCGGAAGTTCACTGTTGTGGAAGGAGACTTCATGAGTGTGCCCGAAACTATCTCATCCGGTGTGCCACAGGGGAGTATACCTGTGATATGCCTTTGAGCAGTAATATCCTCACTTCTACATTTGGCGATGATACAGCCTGCCTTAGTATGCATGAAAACCCTCACCAGGTATCCCGTTATCTTCAGGAACATATTAAAATAAAAGTAAATGAACAAAAGTGTGTTCATGTAACATTTACCCTACCAAGAGACACTTGTTCCCCATTCAAATCAACAATCAAGTTGTTCCTCAACATTCACAGGTGAAATACCTTGGTATACATCTTGAGCGACGGCTTACATGGAAACACATCATTGACTCTAAGCTAACACAAATAAAACTTAAATTAACTCAGATACATTGGCTGATTGGTAGAAATTCAATCCTCAGTCTATATTGTAAACTTTTAATATACAAGTCGCTTTTGAAACCCATATGGTGTTACGGAATTAAGCTATGGGGCACTGCTTCAGCTTCCAATGTAGAGAGAATACAACGAAGGTACAACAAAATTTAAACGTTAATTGCATCAGCTCCATGGTACATCAAAAATTACATTTTACATCGTGATTTAAATATGCCACTTGTGACCGCTGAAATTGCAAAAATATGCAGGCAAATATTTAACAAAACTCGGGTCCCATCCTAATCCCCTGGCTCGTATCATCTTGAACTTTACCGGATACATCCGCTTAAAAAAGAGGGATACTACGGCCTTAATACGCAATACTAAAGATGAAACTTTTTGAAAATATTTTTGTACTTAACACTACATTGATGTATTATTAATTACTATCACTTAATTTATATCCGACACTGGTTGGGCCTAATTATTATATCTATATTTAAGATTTGAATACTTATTGTTAGTTCAGTTTTGAAGATACAGTAAATAAATATTAGCGGAAAAAAAATATTTGAAACAGCTGATTTTTTGCATACTTACCCAATTTTGTTAATAAAATTTCAAAACAACTTTGATTGAATTATAAATAAAATATAACAAGTAAATTATTACGGCAGTTCATCCTCATTCTTTAACAGAGTGGCACATGTGTATCTTCTTCCTGCGGTTGTTTTGTATAACATTGGATTTAGATTTTGAATATTTGGACTCATGTATTT
The DNA here is from genome assembly GCA_963681545.1 of Germaria angustata. Classification (NCBI taxonomy): domain Eukaryota; kingdom Metazoa; phylum Arthropoda; class Insecta; order Diptera; family Tachinidae; genus Germaria; species Germaria angustata. The sequence continues at coordinate 78,459,984 of OY812998.1, read as the reverse complement.
TTCCTTCTTTTCCTGTCTAATCTTTAATTTCAGCTAATCTTAATTTTTCATATATCTTGTTCACACGAGCTTCATGAGAAATCAGATCTTCTAGTGGGTTCTTATATCTTTGCAAACATTGGTAGCGAATACCAAATGTTGTTTCTTGAGTTCTATAATTCTTTTAGGATATTCACTGGTTCCTCGAATGGTATATCCCTTGTGTTTCTTGGCATCGCGAAAGCTAAATATTCTAATTATGCTGTTGTATTAACTTTTTAGATTAGTAGTCTCATACGAGAAGCAGCAACCAAATTGATGAATACCAACTGATGAATGTTGCAGAATTTTCTTGATCATAGCGAAATTCCATTATACTATTTGTTAGTTATTCCATAGCTTGATCTTGATTGATGTTTGAGCTTGCAAGGAGCTTCCTTTGCATTTCTAATAATTCCAGGGTATCATCGTCGCCAATCCGTAGAAGTTTAAAAATGCAAAACAACATATATTAAAAAAATACATATGTATAAAAAGTTCAAAAATGAAAATTTAAAACTCAATACGTGTAGTTGTGACATGAAAAACAATAAGTCAATGTTAACGTGACTAAAAATAATTGTTTTCGTTGAAGGTTTTTCATTTGCAAGTGTCTACCACAAGTACAAACCTAATAATAAAATCTGTTCACTTTTTATTCTCTTAGGCAACAGCGGTACACCTATTTAAAAAAAGCGTTCCCGTATACGAAAATTGGGTATATGAGAAATGTTATGAGAGAATAATATTCTTATTTCGCTATGATCAAGAAAATTCTGTAACATTCATCAATTGGTATTCATCAGTTTGGTTGCTGCTTCTCGTATGAGACTACTAATCCAAAAAGATAATACAACAGCATAATTAGAATATTTAGCTTTCGCGTTGCCAAGAAACACAAGGGATATACCATTCGAGGAACCAGTGAATATCCTAAAAGAATTATAGAACTCAAGAAACAACATTTGGTATTCGCTACCAATGTTTGCAAAGATATAAGAACCCACTAGAAGATCTGATTTCTCATGAAGCTCGTGTGAACAAGATATATGAAAAATTAAGATTAGCTGAAATTAAAGGTTAGACAGGAAAAGAAGGAAAAATACATGAATCCAAATATTCAAAATCTAAATCCAATGTTATACAAAACAACCGCAGGAAGAAGATACACATGTGCCACTCTGTTAAAGAATGAGGATGAACTGCCGTAATAATTTACTTGTTATATTTTATTTATAATTCAATCGAAGTTGTTTTGAAATTTTATTAACAAAATTTGTAAAAAGAAATAATAAAATAAAAACTTTCATTTTGAAGTCAAAATGCCAGAAAGTCGATATCGCTTCACATATGCAAGTATGTTAATTACGGGCAAAAGATTTATGGAGTAACACGGGTATCACAAACGAGTTTGCGCTCATTTTTCAAAGTTTTCCATCAAAGTGCACAAGAGCTCAAGTACAATTTAACCTTAAACCAAATTCAAAACTTGCTTGCGGTGTAAAGGTACTGGAAGCTTATGCTATTTTTTTTTTTTTTTTTTTGATAGAAGAACTACAACGTTTAGAATCGTTAGGTATAATCGCGCCAGCTGCTCACTAAGAGTGCACAGCACCCATTATTGTAGTTTCAAAATCCTAATGGCAGTATTCAAATTCGTTGATATTATTCAACAGGTCTTAACAACAGCTTTGAACCACATATTTGTACTTTGCATAGATCTGAAGATTTGTGCACTAAGGTTCGGAAAAGTTGTTTGTTAACTCATATTGACCAGTCAGACGCTTATTTGCAGACTGAAGTTTGTCCGTAATCAGTAAAGTTTCCAACTATCAACACGCTTAAAGGCTTGTATGCATTTACTCGTCTAGTTCCAGTCGTTAAAAATGCTCCAGCTGCTTTTCAACAATTAACCTGCACTATGTTAGTTGGAACAGATGACACAGCAAGCTACATTAATGATATTATAATTGGAGATTGATAACGTTAGAAAAAGGCTTCGCGAGTATAATTTTCATATTAAGTTAGATATATGTATGCAAATCTTTCACAAAAGGAGATAATATACCTTGGAATCGTTATGTCTTAAACGGTGTTACGTCCTCATAAGACTAAAATTAAACCAATTTTAGAAGTAATAGCATTTCTAGGATCTATACATTATTTTTGGGAAATATATTTGAAATATGACCAATTCAAAGGCGCCTCTAGATCGGTTGAGTGGCCAAGGGAACATCAGAAGTCTTTCAAAAACTTCAAAAATATTTTGAATTCCGATCTTCTCTTAGCGCACTATAACCCTACCTATAAAAGTTGTTGCAGATGCTTCTGGAAAAAGCATTGGAGACTATCATATACATATATGTATGTATTGCAAATAGTATATCCTTACAGAGTGGAAAAAGTACTTGAAAATGCGTCTCTTTCTCTCACCCCTTTCTCTTACAAATTCATATCATTATACAAAAATTACAAATAATATATAAAAATCCAACAGAACTCCATCATATTCTTGTATTTGTAATTTACAAAACATATACTTACATAATTATAATAGCTTTAGAAAGCTTTTGTAAAAACACAACACAACAATCAATTATGATCGACTTGCGTTTTTTTATTTTTCTTTTTACACTTTTATAAACTAAACGCCCTTTGGGTGATAATGAAAATATTTATAAGGCGAAATGAAAAATAAAATTTATAATAACAATATTTTAATATTTTATTGTTTGTTGTTGGCTTAGCTAGGTATATGCCTGCATTTCATTGGCGCTAACCAAATCATCAGTACCCTTTTAGCCAAATCATGATTGAAAAGCATTCAAGCTCGTATACTTATACAACAGACTACAAATACTATGTAAATAAGTATGTATATGAGAATTCAAACCGAACTAAATCATATTTTTCTATTTGTAATCAACACACAATAAAATATTAAAATAGTTATTTTGGAAAATATCTCGAATAACAAATTTGATAAATATTATAATAACAATATTTATCAGATTTATTGTATGAAATGTTTTGTCATTACCAACAGGTTTAAGTAAACTAACAATGAAGCAGTTATGTACGTTGTGATCATCGTGGAAAAGAACGTATGAAAATATTTTATAGGAGACATGTTTATTGGCCCCGAATAGAAGATGGTATTGCATTTGATATTGTTGTGCTTGCAGAGCAAGGTTGTTATCAGTGTTAATTATATATAAAGCCAGTTTTTTTTTATTGCAATGCACTTTATTAATCCATTTTTTTCTAAGTGAACAATACATATTCTTTTCTTTTATATCATTCTAGTAATTGCTTAAGAGGTTGCCACAACTTTTCTTTTTATATATTAACTAAACATAGACAATACATTAACACCTTCTCCTATTTAAAATTTGAGTTTTACTGAATTTTTAAATATTACAAAATATCTTGGCAAGTAATTTACATTTATTTTATATATTTATTACATCTTATATGTCAAACAAATTTTTACAATGAAATTGAAATTTTATTTACAATTAATTTAGTTATAATATTATTTACAACATCACCTTTTACATAATTTTCGTATATAAAGTAATATCTTACATCAATGTGCTTAGATCTTTTGTTAAATGAGCCTGTTTTTATTAACTGCATTTAACTTTGATTATCAATATTTAGAATTATTTTTACATCAAAACCAAATACAACGTTTCTTTACAACAGTCAGCTGCTGCTATATATTCCGCTTCCGTAGAACTGAAGGCCACTATAGGTTGACGTTTTGAGCACCACGATATTGGACCACCAGTTAACATTATAACAAAACCTGTCGTGCTGCGTTTGGTATTTTTGTCATTAGCATAGTCTGAATCACAATATGAGTTTAAAGTGGATATGTTACCATTTTTGTTAAATTGTATGTCTTTATCCTTAGTACCTACGAGATATTTTATGATCTTAATGCGACAACATCACTTAGTGTTGTATTCTCAATATTTCTACCTGCTTTATTTATTGCTTGAGCTATATCTGGTCTAGTTTTAGTTGAGAGGTACAGTAATGCGTCTACACATTCTCTATAGGGAAAGTTTACTTATAATATTGTATCTGTTACACCTTCTTTTTCGCTTTTGCAAGGTATACATATAGGTTTTGCATTAGTCATATTGAAATTTTTAAGCAAAGTTTTCTTGTTTCAATGTGATACCAGTCTGATCTTTATGAATTTCTAATCCCACAAAATTTTTGGGTTCTTTGAATACTTTTATCTGAAATACCTTTTCCAAGCTACATAAGTACATCATGTTCATTTTTAGAAACAATAGTTCCATCGTCTACGTAAATAGCAATAATTATAGTTTTTGGTGAATACACATCGTTTAGTTTTAGTAGGAAACAGGCCTAATTTTGACATTGTTTTAAGTATAATTCTTATTCCATGTTATCGGTGCTTGTTTAAGCCCGTACAAGGTTTCGGTCAATTCACCATATAGAAATGCGGTTTTTATGTCAAATGTTACAATTTCAGACTTGTTAGATGCTGATACGGCAAGCAACGATTTAAGTGAAGACTGACTTACTACAGAGTTGCAGATCTCGGTGAAATCAATACCTTTTTGCTCGAAGCGCAAAGATGGCACGTCGTCCCTTCTTCATTTCGTCAAAAACCCCATTTTTTTTCAACATCTTCTTTCTAGTTGCCTCTTGTTTATCTAAAAACTTCCATGTATTGTTAATATGAAGATATTCCTTCGAAGAATTTATAGCCTTCTCCCAATTCTTTTTTCTTGTCCAGTAGTCGCTTCCGTGTAGGTCAGTAGAATATAATCTTTTAATTTTTGGATTGTTTTTAGTATATCCAATTAAAACAATATTTGATTTACTAATTTCGAATTTATTTATTAAAATGATTATTGAAGCTGTAACAACGTGTGTATGCGTTTGATGTACTACGAAAAAGAACCTTTTAGAAGAATCTTAAAAATGCTAACAATGTTAGTGATGCCACTTTTTGTTGTAGATCTCTCTACTCGCTAGGGTTACCAAATAATTATAATTGAGATGAGTTCGTCGGGATTCCGTATGAGCAACTGACTGCCACAAATTTTTCAGGTATTTTTCTTGTTCTTTTATTACGTTTTTGTCCTTGTTTAGCATTTCTTTGAGTTGTAGTTTCTTGTATTCGTGAATTGACTTCCGCTATATTTTCATTACTAATCTCTTCTTCTGTTTGTTCTTACGTTTATTTTGTTCTTCTTCATCGTGTTCCTCAATAGTAAAATTTTCTTCCGTTATTGTTACTGTATTATCTTTATTATCTAGCTTCATGTTTTTTATATTATTTCATGTTACAATATCACGATCTATTTCAATTCCTCTTCTTTCAGTATTCCACAGCCGGTAACCATTATTCGCATAACCAACCATTATTAGTTTTTTCCCTGTTGGATCTAGCTTATTGGTCCCAGTTCTTTTGCATAAACTGTACTACCAAATACACGAAGATTTTAAAGATCATACGGTTTTTTATTATTTAAAGTGGTAATGGGCAGCCGATTGAGTAAGTAGGATGCTCCACTCCACATTTCATGTGCCATATCAGATTCAAATAGTAATGCTCTAGCTTTGTTTATGATGGTGCGATTTAGTCTTTCTGCTTTTCCGTTCAATTGTGGTGTGTAGGTAATTGTGTTATCTAATTTTATGCCTTTTTTATCATACCAACTTCTAAACTCGTTACTTTTGTACTCTCCTCCATTGTCACATCTGATGATTAATACCTTTTCTATCTGTTCTCGTTTAATTTGTTCAATATATTGTTTCAAAATGTTTGGGACTTCACTTTTTTGTTTTATTAGACCAGTTTTTACTATGTGGCTATAGTCATCCAAAATTGTTAAAAAATATCTATATCCATCATACATATGTATGTCTTTTTATCCAGTGGGCCACACACATCAGTATGTAAAATTTCAGCATACTTATATTTCTCGTATATGTTCGTCCCTCTCCTATAACTTTTATTTCACTTCCGAATTTTTGTCAAAGTTTGCGGTAAGCTTATTGGGAAAAATTTTGTTCTTCAACAACTTCTTGTCGCCTACTTGAATATTTAATTCTTTTGCCCTTCTCTTAGAGTCTTTCTTTCCCTTTGTGCTTATTTATTAAATCATTATCTCTAGCGAATGAATCAACTGCTTCTTCAGCGATATCCTCAATACGCGGAATTTTATCCCGAATACGTCTGTTGAACATCAGCTCACTTGGTGCTGAGCTTGTTGTACCATGTGGGGTCACATTGTACATCAATATAAACTTCTGAATTTCCTCCTTGTAATCACGCTTGTTTGCCGAAGGTATCTTTAACCTCTTTACCAGAGACGTATTCATATTCTCTACTTCGCCGTTTACTTGAGGCCAATATGGTGGTGTTCTTATTATTGTTATATTATTTTCCCCACAAAAACGTTTGAATTCCTCGCTAACGTACTGCCTGCCGTTGTCCGTTCTAATTGTTTTAGTCAAGCCAAGCTTGGAAAACATGTCTTTCATACCTTTGATGAAGACATAAGAAGAAATGCGCTTTAAGAACACAACCTCTTGGTATCGAGAATAGTAATCAATTACCACTAAAACATATTCTCCATGAGGCAGAGGCCCTAGCAGATAAGTAGCTAACATCTGCCAAGAACCATTCGGAAACGAATGTCTCTGCATCGGTACAGGTTTTAATGGCTGTAATACCAGGAGACATTCGTGGCACGCTTTCACAAAACTTTCTTCATCACTGTCAATTTCTGTGTTGAACCTTCGTTGTGAACGGTCGTGTTAGCGGAGTTTTTTTTACATACTAACAATCAAAAATACAAAAAAATATATATTCGTAATAAATACTGATTCGTAATAAGTACTGATATTGTTAAATTTGCATTAATAACATTTTTCATGTATGAAAAAACAAACAAAAAAAAACCGCAAACAAAGTGACTGAGGAATACTCTGCATGAGTACCTCAAAAACAAACAATTGTGAAGTGAGTTCTAACGGCGCAAATACCTATTTTACTGTGAGTTCTGATATTCTTAATGCACACAATAAAAATAAAAAATCGGATGATAGTCTTTTTCTAATGGCAAAGCCAATTTTACGCGAGGGATCAACTTCGCTTACTCCAATGTCAAGTCGTGATTCGGTAACATTACCATTGCCTAGTTCATCTTTATTTAAGTCAGCGACATTATTCGCTCCGGGCTCGTGTTCATCACTTAACCAAGTTATCACTACAGACAACAGTAGTCAGAAACCTAAGGTGCTTGATGGACAGATATATCACAGTAATAAAGCGCGGGCGAAGCCCAAATTCTTCAAAGATCTCATCTGTTCCCAAGATATCCAGGAATATCGACGCAGCTAACCTTCAAAACCGTTTTAAAATATTGCAAGATGACAGCGACAAACCCGAAGCATCCTCGAAAAAAAACGTCGAAACCACCACCAATCTATCTTACACAAAAAAATTCAAACAGCCTTATCAAAAAATTAATATCGGTCATTGGTGAAAAGGTATTTCACATTGTTTCAATAAAACGTGGTAACATTGACGGAACAAAAATTCAAATATACGAAGAAAAAGACTTCCGCCAAATGGTTACTGAATTCGAAAAAAATAAAACACTTACACTTTCCAGCTTAAGAGTGCTAAAGGCCTACAGATCGAATTGAAGGGCATAGATTCTTATGTTGTTCCTGAGGAAATAAAAGATGCTCTCACCCTCCAGGAATTTAAGGTAAAAATGTCTCTAACATAATAAATAGGGAGAAGATCTCCCAACCCTTATTTCGCGTTGAACTGGAGCCTAATCATATAAAATTGAGGAAAAATGAGATCCTTCCAATTTATAACTTAAAATATCTCTTATGCCGGAAAATCACAGTTGAGGAACCACAAAAGCGTTCAGGAACCGTACAGTGCCATAACTGTCAAGAATATGGTCATAAAAAAACTTATTGCAAATTACCTACTGTCTGTGTTGTGTGCGGTGAATTACACGGTACTGCTATTGGAATAAGTCGAAAGACCAGAAGGAAAAAAAGTGCAGTAATTGTGGAAATAATCACATTGCTAACTAGAGGGGATGTCCTGTATATTCTTTCGTTAAACAGGCTATGAGTCAAATGCCTAAAGTAACTCCAGCTCAAGCAGGAAATACGTACTCCGCCACTTATGCTGCAATGACTCAACCCATCACTACGCAAGTATCGTACGCTGACGCTGTGAAGATCAACACTGTTCCCATGCAAAAAGTGTCACCACCAAATAATTCAACAAATGCAAACCCAAGCTTTAATTTCAGTCGCTTTGAAGCTACTATTGACAATTCGGTGCAAACTATAAACAGCTTTACAACAAATAACTAGCATGATGCAAGAAATGCAGAACACACTGCTTCTGGCATTAGTTAACAAGCCATGAACACGTTAAAAGTATATTTCTGGAACGCAAACGGCATTCGCCAACACAAATATGAACTTGAGCACTTCCTCACGGTGAAGAATATTGATATAATGTTGGTATTGACACTCATTTAACTTCGAGAAGCCTTTTTAAAATGAGTGGCTACACCTTATATGATACAAAGGACCCGAGAGGAAGAGCATGCGGAGGATCAGCAGTTCTAATAAAATCAAGACTCAAACACTATATTCTTGAGAACATTTGTGAAGACCATCTACAAGCAACAAATATTTGCATCGAAAATTTTTGTTCAAATCTTGTGATATCATCAGTTTACTCCCCTCCCAGATTTTCAATAAGTGAGGATCAATACGAGGATTATTACAAAACTCTTGGCCCTTGTTTCGTAGCAGCTGGCGATTACAATGCAAAACATACTTTTTGGTGTCACATATTAATACTCCTAGAGGTCGAGCATTGTTCAACACAGTTTCAAAAATGGGGTTGGACGTCATTTCGAACGGGGAACCCACCTTCTGGCCTACTGACATACAAAAAATACCAGATGTTATAGATTTTGGCGTTATGAAGAATATTTCTAGGGATTTAATTCATGTTGAAGCTTCTCATGATCACTCCTCCGATCACTCTCCAACGATCGTTACAATATGTAACCCACTAAGAAGTGACTTACCTCACCCATATTTGAAAATGATAAATCATGTTAATTGGCTGGGGTTCAAAAAATATCTCAGTAGTCCTTGTACGGAGAACATCAAGCTAAGAACTTCCGATGATATTGAATTCAACATTGCCAATCTTATCGAAAATATTAAACAGGTTTCTAAACATGCCACTACCTCCCATGCGCAGACTGGGTTTAATATAATTTATTCTACGGATATTGAACGTCTAGTATGTAAAAAAAGAAGAGCTAGAAAGGAATGGCAACAGCACAGATCACCCCAACATAAAATCAGATTTAAAGAATGCACTAAACGACTCTAAGAGTTGCTTGCATCTGAAAAATCTGCATCTGTTAAAAACTACTTGGAAGGTCCCGATGTCACTGCAATATCTCCTTACTCCTTGTAGCGCTCTGCTAAAAAACTTAAAACACCTGTTGAGTTTAAACCACCCTGCGCACTTCTACCGGAGGTTGGGCAAGAACCAATACTGAAAAAGGTAACATATTTGCTGAGCATTTAACATATGTATTAACCCCAAACACATGTACTGGTGCTGTTGATTTGTCCAGTGTAGTTGCTCTCCCCCATAAAGTTTAATATGCGTGATGTGCGAAAACTAATTGCTGAAACCAACCCGATGAAAGCTTCGGGTATTGATGGAATTAGTAACAAGATGCTGATGAAGTTGCCTTGTATTGCTATTAAAATCCTGTTATTTATTTTTAATGGCATTTTACGACTGCAGTAATATCCACACAGCTGGAAACTTGCCATGGTCAAAATGATTCCAAAGGCGTGCAAGGATGTTACTAAGGCCAATAAGTTTACTGTCACTTCAAAGCTCTTCGAAAAGCTGCTCATCACAAAATTGTCCCCTATTCTAACTGACAATGGGTGCATACCGGACCAACACTTTGATTTTAGAAGTCAGCATAGCACCATTGAAGAAACTCATAGATTGGTTCATTTCATAAGAAGAACACTTAAAGAAAAGAAGAAATGTTCTTCCCTCTTTCTCAAGCATTGGATAAAGTATGGCATGAAGGCCTAATTCTAAAATTGAAGACATATCTACCAATAAACATTGTAAATCTTTTGGAAAGTTACATTCTTGCCCGGAAGTTCACTGTCGTGGAAGGAGACTTCATGAGTGTGCCCGAAACAATTTCATCCGGTGTGCCACAGGGGAGTATACTAGGGCCAGTTTTGTATTTGATTTATACCTGTGATATGCCTTTAAGCAGTAACATCCTCACTTCTACATTTGCCGATGGTACAGCCTGCCTTAGTATGCATGAAAACCCTCACGAGGCATCCCGTTATCTTCAGGAACATATTAAAATAAAAGTAAATGAACAAAAGTGTGTTCATGTCACATTTACCCTACGAAGAGACACTTGTTCCCCCATTCGAATCAACAATCAAATTGTTCCTCAACATTCACAGATGAAATACCTTGGTATACACCTTGGCCGACGGCTTACATGGAAACACCACATTGACTCTAAGCTATCACAAATGAAACTTAAATTAACTCAGATACATTGGCTGACTGGTAGAAATTCAACCTTCAGTCTACATTGTAAACTTTTAATATACAAGTCGCTTTTGAAACCCATATGGTGTTACGGAATTAAGCTATGGGGCACTGCTTCAGCTTCCAATGTAGAGAGAATCCAACTTATGCAAATAAAATTTTAAGGTTAATAACATGTATCATTTCCATGATACATGAAAAATTAAATTTTACATTGTGATTTAAATTTGCCACTTGTGACCGCTGAAATTGCAAAATATGCAGGCAAGTATTTAACAAAACATCCTAATCCCTTTGCTTGTAATATCTTGAACTTTACTGGACACATCCGCTTACAAAAGGGGGATACTACGGCTTTAATACGCAACACTCCAGATGAAACTTTTTAGAAATAGTTTTCTGCTTAATACGACTCTTATGTATTATTAATTACTATCACTAAGTTTATGTCCGACACTGGTTGGGCCTAATTATTATATCTATATTCAAGATTTGGATACTTATTGTTAGTTTAGTTTTGAAGATACAATAAAAAAATATTAGCAAAAAAAAACTGTCAATTAGCGACCACCAGACTTTAGAACGAAAACGACGCTTCATTGCCGACTCAACAGGGTAACCTTCGTGTGAAAACCCTAACATCTTTGGCCTTAAAGATTTCGGTATTACGATACGATTTCCGCGCAGCAAAATCGATCCAAGGGCTGACAACTCCAACCGAAAAGCAAAATACGGATTCGAAACATTCGAATCCCAACACTCATTTTCCAAGCTACAAACCGCACGTCGTATATCACCGTCTCTGCTGCTTTCACTGCTAATCAGATAAATGGTTAAAGTAGCAGAAATTATGTTCTCTATGACATGAAATATTGCCTCCTCGCATTCTAAGTCCAAATATTTCTCATCCGAAATTTTGCAAAGTCCGTTGTTATCGTCTACAAATTTTAATTTTTTGGTTCTGCATCTTATTACAAAATGTCCGATTGAAGAACAAAGGGCGAATATGACAGAACATTGTACTTATTGTAAACCTTATTTATTTGCTTCTGTTCAGCGGGCATACTGCGGTAAGTTTTATTTATTTGCTCATACACTGGAAATGGATCTATAATTTCTAGTAGGCTTTTTCCTCTCTAGCAGTCTTTTTTCAAATCGAGGGACTCCCATAAATCTATTATTTTATCTTTTAAATAAATTTCCTCTTTAGTTTGCCAAAAGAGCACTTTGTCATTTGTTGACGCAACAGCAGCAAGAGCTTGTTGAAATCTCGCCCTCAGTAGGAGTTCTATTCCGGAACAAATATCTCTCGAATGTTTTATTTCTTTTTGGTGAGAGCTATTCACTTAACTTTTCTACTAACACATCATATGTGTGCATATATTCATTTTCACTGCTTTGACCTAGGGCACCTGGAATGTTAAATATTACTTCTTGTAATTGGGCCCAGCCAAATGTAAAAGATTATTATTTTCCTTCACATCATTGACTATTTCTTTCGCAGCCAAATAAAGATTAATGGCCTTATCCATTTTTCCCACTCGTGGTGTAACGAGTTTTATATCGCCTCAGAAAGGAAGGGTCCTATAACTTCTGCTATCGTATCACACAAAATTACTGCAATTAAATTTATCAAAATTATCAATCAAAACCATAATGTGTCTACAGTTTGTGTCAGTCCACATTTAATTTTTCGAAAGAATGCCGAATTTAATCGGTAACATTCAATATTTTAATTTATCTTTGGTTATACGCAATTTAATACCCAATCACTAATCATATCTCTGTTAGTGAAAGACTTCTGCAATTTAATGACATTAGACCAATTTAAATTCAACTTATTTATCGCAATTTAATTCCAAATATCCAATTTCTATGGTTTTTAATGACTTTTCTATTGCCTCGCAAAGGAACGAACGGTTTTATGACTTCTGCCATAGCCCCACAAAAAGTAATTGCAACAAGATTTCTAAAGTTAGTATATTTAGGTTGAAATAACAACAACATGTACCTGCACCACACGTGCCATACGATGCCGACTTTAATCGGTAACATACCAGCATTTCAATTTATCCTTGGCAATATGCAATTTAATGCCCAGTCACTAATTCCAAATCTTTTTATGAAAGACTGCCGCAATTTAATGCAATTATTGGAACTCAACAAATCTCTTAAAAACCACAATTTATCGCAATTTAATGCTAAACGTCCAATTTTTATAGTTTTATCCCATCCTCGTCGCCAACGTATTAACCGGTACTGAACAAACACAATAAGTTTAATTCGCTTTTTCCAGAATCTTATATATTATTTTATTTTAATTAATATTTTTTTGACAACCTTTCGCTAACCAACTCAATTATAAGAATAACAATTTCTCATAATTTTCAAATCAATGTATTAAAATCAGTGTTGCCACATGTAGTATAGACCATTTTCTTTCTTACCTGCTAGTATTGTCTCACCATTTTTTAATATTTCCACTGAGTTTTTGGTAAAAAGTACAGAACCATCGTAGTTAGTTATTGAATTAACAGATATTATATTATGAGTTAACTCAGGTATATATAGTGCTTCAGTTAGTGTACATTTTTTGCTTTTTATGGATCCAGTACCTTCTGCCTTCTTGACTGCATCATTAGAAACTTTTACTTGTGTTTCTTGTGGGTTATAGTAGCTCTGTATGTTTTTACTATTAGTTATGTGTGATATACTTCCAGAGTCAGTACAAAATTTTACTCCTTTCTTTTTTACTGTCAGCAATGCTGTTTCTAGCTTTTTAATTTTATTGCTACAGTAGCAGTCTTTTTCTTTATGGTTAGTTTTCTTACAAGTCTTGTTGAACCTTCGTAGTGAACAGACGTGTTAGCGGAGTTTTTTTTTACACACTAAACAAACAAAAATACAAACAAAAAAATATTCGTAATAAGTACAGTTTTTGTTAAATTTGCTTTATTTGCATTAATAATATTTTTCGTATAAACTGAAACAACAAAAACAAACAAAAAACCACAAACAAAGTGACTGAGGAATACTCTGTATGAGTACCTCAAAAACAAAAAATTGTGAAGTGAATTCTAACGGCAGAAATGCCTATTTTACTGTGAGTTCTGAAGCTCTTAATGCAAACAATAAAAATAACAAATTTGATGATAGTCTTTTTCTAACGGCAAAGCCAATTTTACGTGAGCGATCAACTTCGCTTACTCCGATGCCAAGTAGTGATTCTATAACATTGCCGCTGCCTAGTACTTCTCTATTTAAATCAGCGCCATTATCCGCTCCGGGCTCGTGTTCATCACTTAACCCAGTTATCACTATAGACAATAATATTGAGAAACCTAAAGTGCCTGTCGGAATGGACAGATACACCACAGTAGTAAAGCGCGGGCGAAGCCCAAATTCATCTAAAATCTCATCGGTTCCCAAGATATCCAGGGATAACGACGCCGCAACAGTAAACCGTCAAAACCGTTTTAAAATATTGCAGATGACAATGACAAACCCAAAGCATCCTCGAAAAAAAAAAACTCAAAACCACCACCAATCTATGTTAGACAAAAAAATTCTAGCACGCTTATTAAGAAGTTAATCTCGGTCATTGGTGAAAAGGCATTTCACATTGTTCCAATAAAACGTGGTAACATTGATGAAACTAAAATTCAAATATATGAAGAAAAGGATTTCCGCAAAATGGTTAATGATTTGGAAAAAAATAAAACAAGTTTTACACATTCCAGCTTAAGAGCGCTAAAGGCTTACAGGTCGTATTGAAGGGCATAGATTCTTACGTTGTCCCTGCTGAAATAAAAGATGCTCTCACCCTCCAAGGATTCAAGGTAAAAAATGTATCCAACATAATAAACAGGGAGAAGATCCCCCAACCTTTATTTCGCGTTGAACTTGAGCCAAATGATATATTATTGAAGAAAAATGAGACCCATCCAATTTATAACCTAAAATATCTCTTATACCGAAAAATCACAGTTGAAGAACCACACAAGCGTTCTGGACCCGTACAGTGCCATAATTGTCAAGAATATGGCCACACTAAAACTTACTGTAAATTACCTACTGTTTGTGTTGTGTGCGGTGAATTACACAACACTGTTATTTGCAATAAGTCGAAGGACCAGAAGGAAAAGAAGTGCAGTAATTTTGGAGGTAATCACACTGCTAACTACAGGGGATGTCCTGTATATTCTTTCGTTAAACAGGCTATGAGTCAAATGCCTAAAGTAACTCCAGCTCAAGCAGGAAATACGTACTCCGCCACTTATCCTCTAATGGCCCAACCAATCACTACACAAGTATCGTATGCTGACGCTGTGAAGATCAACTCTGTTCCCATGCAAAAAGTGTCACCACCAAAAAAATACAACAAATGCTAACCCAAGCTTTAATTTCAGTTGCCTTGAAACTACTATTGATAATCTGGTGCAAACTATAAACAACTTTACAACAAATATGACTAGCATGATGCAAGAAATGCTGCTAATGCAGAACACACTGCTTCTAGCATTAGTTAACAAGCCATGAACACGTTAAAAGTATGTTTCTGGAACGCAAACGGCATTCGCCAACACAAATATGAACTTGAGCATTTCCTAACGGTAAAAAGTATTGATATAATGTTGGTATCTGAGACTCATTTCACTTCGAGAAGCCTTTTTAAAATTAGTGGCTACACCTTATATGACACAAAGGACCCGAGAGGAAGAGCATGAGGAGGATCAGCAGTTCTAATAAAGTCAAGACTCAAGCACTATATTCTTGAGAACATTTGTGTAGACCATCTACAAGCAACAAATATTTGCATCGAAAATTTTTGTTCAAATCTCGTGATATCATCGATTTACTCCCCTCCAGATTTTCAATAAGTGAGGATCAATACGAGGATTTTTACAAAACTCTTGGCCGTTGTTTCATAGCAGCTGGAGACTACAATGCAAAACATACGTTCTGGGGATCGCGTCTTATTACACCTAGAGGTCGAGCATTGTTCAACACAATTTCAAAAATGGGTTTGGATGTCATTTCTAGCGGGCAGCCCACTTACTGGCCTACTGACATACAAAAAATTCCGGATGTTATAGACTTTGGGGTCATGAAAAATATCCCTAAGGATTTAATTCATGTGGAAGCTTCACATGATCTCTCCTCCGATCACTCTCCCACGATCGTTACTATTTGTAGCCCACTAAGAAGTGACTTACCTCACCAATATGTGAAGATGATAAATCGTGTTAACTGGCTGGGGTTCAAAAAATATCTCAGTAGTCATTGTACGGAGAACATCAAGCTAAGAACTCCCAATGATATTGAACTTAACATTGCCAATCTTACCGAGAATATTAAACAGGCTGCTAAACATGCCACTACCTCCTATCCGCAGACTGGGTTTACTAGAATTTATTCTGCGGATATTGAACGTCTCGTATATGAAAAAAGAAGAGCTAGAAGGGAATGGCAACAGCACAGATCACCACAACATAAAATCAGACTTAGAGAATGCACTAAACGACTCCAAGAGTTGCTTGCATCTGAAAAATCTGCTTCTCTTAAGAACTATCTGGAAGGTCTCGATGTCACAGCAGCATCCAACTACTCCTTGTGGCGCGCTGCTAAAAAACTTAAAACACCCGTTGAGTCTAAACCACCCCTGCGCACTTCTACCGGAGGTTGGGCAAGAAACAATACTGAAAAAGGTAACATATTTGCTGAGCATTTAAAACACGTATTTACCCCTAACACATGTACTGGTGCTGTTGATTTTTCGAGTGTAGTTCCTCTGCGACCCATAAAGTTTAAGATGCGTGATGTGCAAAAACTAATTGCTGAAACCAACCCGAAGAAAGCTCCGGGTATTGATGGAGTTAGTAACAAGATGCTAATGAAGTTGCCTCGTGTTGCTGTTAGAATCCTGTTATTTATTTTCAATGGCATTTTACGACTGGAGTATTATCCACCTTGCCATGGTCAAAATGATTCCAAAGGCGGGCAAAGATCTTACCAAGGCTGAGTCATATAGGCCAATAAGTTTGCTGTCAACAATTTCAAAACTCTTCGAAAAACTGCTCATCACAAAATTGTCCCCTATTCTAACTGACAATGGGTGCATACCGGACCAACAATTTGATTTTAGAAGTCAGCATAGCACCATTGAAGAAACTCATAGATTGGTTCATTTCATAAGAAGAACACTTGAAGAAAAGAATTATTGTTCTTCCCTCTTTATTGATGTTTCTCAGGCATTTGATAAAGTGTGGCATGAGGGCCTGATTTTGAAATTGAGGACATATCTACCAATGAACATTGTGAATCTATTGGGAAGTTACATTCTTGCCCAGAAGTTCACTGCTGTTGAAGGAGACTTCATGAGTGTGCCCGAAACTATCTCATCTGGGGTGCCACAGGAGAGTATACTGGGGCCAGTTTTGTATTTGATTTATACCTGTGATATGCCTTTGAGCAGTGATATCTTCACTTCTACATTTGCCGATGATACAGCCTGCCTTAGTATGCATGAAAACCCTCACGAGGCATCCCGATATCTTCAGGAACATATTAACCTGTTGGAGCTGTGGTTGAACTTATGGAGAATAAAAGTAAATGAACAAAAGTGTGTTCATGTCACATTTACCCTACGAAGAGATACTTGTTCCCCCATTCGAATCAACAATCAAGTTGTTCCTCAACATTCACAGGTGAAATATCTTGGTATACACCTTGACCGACGGCTTACATGGAAACACCACATTGATTCTAAGCTAACACAAATGAAGCTTTAATTAACACATATACATTGGCTGATTGGTAGAAATTCTACCCTCAGTCTAGATTGTAAACTTTTAATATACAAATCGCTTTTGAAACCCATATGGTGTTATGGAATTCAGCTATGGGGCACTGCTTCAGCTTCCAATATAGAGAGAATCCAACGAATGCAAAACGAAATTTTAAGGTTAATAACATCGGCTCCATGGTACATCAAAAATTCAATTTTACATCGTGATTTAAATATGCCACTTGTGACCGCTGAAATTGCAAAATATGCAGGCAAATATTTAACAAAACTTGAGTTCCATCCTAATCCCCTTGCTCGTAACATCTTGAACTTTCCTGGACATATCCGCTTAAAAAAGAGGGACACTACGGCATTAATACGCAACTCTCCAGATGTAATTCTTTGAAAATATTTTTTGTGCGTAACATGAATTTTATGTATTATTAATTATTATCACTAAGTTTATGTCTGACACTGGTTGGGCTTAATAATTATATATATATATTTAAGATTTGAATACTTATTGTTAGTTCACTTTTTTTTGAAGATACAATAAATAAATTTTAGCATGAAAAAAAAAGTTTTCTTACAGATCCGACATGCTTTAAACTGGGTTTGAACATGATTTGACCGTCCGCAGCGGTAACAGTTTTTTGTGTTCGAAGCAACAGTGGATACATTATTAGTTATTGTGTTCCGAGATTCTTCTAGGAGTAGTCTATTTGTTAAATTTATTACAGTCTGCTCATTATTAGGATTCGATTCCCAAGCAGTTGAAAAATATACTTATATGGAAGACATGTCAGTATCTTCGATATATGATCAGTTGTACTTCAGATCGTTGTTGTTGTGCTTCAGATTGCTTAATCGAAACGCGAGGTTCTTCACGCCCGTTATGAGTTGGTTTAATCTCTGTTTTTCGTTGTGTTTATAAGTGAAAAATTCTTGAAGTAAATTGCATTTATTACGGTTTTCATTTCCCTCGAATATGTTGCAAAGCTTCTTATCCATTTCACTAGTATTTTTACAGTCTACTATATGGCATTTTAGGTTCCTGTCAATTGTTTGCAGTATTAGTTTTTGCGCTTTGGCGTTATTGATGACGTTGATTTCTGTCAGCTTTTTCCGTCACCACGGTCATTTCGATTAACTTCAACAGTAAGCCCACTAATTATGTATGTATTTTGTAATATACATAAAAAATATAGAATTCTCATATTATATTTGATTCCGTTGGCATAAACATCCGAGGTTGAATGGTTTCAAGCTGCTTAAAGTTCACTGGCGATTTGGTTTAGTGACCAATGAAATGTTAGCATATGTACAGCTAAAACCAAAACAAACAAAATTTTAAAAATACAAACAGCGATTATACGATTCGTATTGTTACGTTTTTACCTTTTTAAAAACGTTTTCCGTGGGTTCTTAGATTGCAATGAAATTAAACGCACGATTCTTTGATTTTCAGTACTTAACAGCTACTACTTTATTTAATTTAATACCACTGTAGTATAGTTCAAAAGCAATAGTAACCACTTAATACACTTTACACGATCAGGGTAAAGTCTAACAACTCACTCACTAATTAGTGACTCAACACTGTCTGTCTACTGACTGAACTCTCACTCAACTGAACTTTAACTCCAACTGACGTTGATACGCGCAGCTTTTATACTCTTAATGATCATTTCTCGAATAATCATCATGTTTGTTAAAGTTGTTTACATTATCGTACACTCAAATTAAACGTAAACACAAGCCATACACACATAGACGTACCCAATGTTCAAGCTCTAAACACATAGACGACAGCAAGCAGCAACATGTCAAAAATAAATTCCATGTATCTAAATGAAAACGATTATTTTGAAGGCAGCACGACTGCACAACAGCATTTGCTGCTGCTGCCAACTTAGGCTATTTTCTATTTTGACGGGCAGCATTAATCAAATATAGTGTTGCCATTAAATATATAAATTGGAAAAATAAAAACAAAAACTTTTTTTAATATTAAACATAAAAGAACATTACAAAAATACAATAAAGAAATAAATTTATGTGTTTTTTATAGGTTTTCGTGATATTATTACATTTTTTATCAATAACTTTAATTTTATTCATTATAAAATATGTATTCACTAGCACAAAAAAGACAACAGACGCTTTTACAAACGAACATGACTTCAGAAATAAATTGACTAAAATATTATCGTTTGTATGTATTCATATAAATTGCAACGAGCAAAATTAATATATTATTTGCTTCCTTGAATATTATTAAAAATATTAATAATGTAATATTTATTATTAGCATGGTTAAATTATCTCATCGTCTAATCCTGTGTTATCATCTATAAGGAAATATTGAAGCTGCTATAGATATGTGACATTTGAAAATACCCATAGTAACGAATATAACGATTTGTTATATCTTTTAGATATGCAAGACTGCGATTCGGACTATATCACTAAACTTATATCATTATTTTCAGGATCGTGCTATTAACATGATTAGGACTCTCCATTTATTTGAAAGTTTATTTTGGAATCACCCATTGTATTCCAAAGAATATAAGAAATTCAATTGGAACATATGAAAAAATTGGTACCTATCCCGCCAATGTACAAAACAATTTACATTTCTTCTTTCGTCATTAAAAAAGGACACAAATTGAAAAAGTGGACAAAATTTTTACACAAATTGCAGTTGCTGCGAATGTTCGCTCGTTCAAGCAAATTTTATGGGTATAAAGGAGAAATGGCTGGAATATAGATAGACTTTTTCTTGAATTTAGTAATGTACTCAAGAATGTAAGATTGACTAACGTTTCTGATGACTGTCAGTTTGAATTTAATTCCATTTGCGTTGCAGCAATTGTAGCATAAGCTGGCCGTAATTCATTCAAGAGTTCTTACGGGTTATAACATCTCTGTTAACTTATCCCAAGCGAAATCTAAAAATAGCCCAATAAAAACTGTATTGTAGTCAAATTAGCAAATAATGTACAGTATTCTTTTGCGAAAGTGAATATCGAAAATATTTTGCTTTGGATTGATGGTTTTACTGTATTAAGTTGGATAGTATTGTCGCCAACAGCCTTGAGTAAACCCAACGGTATCGCAATCAACTTCAGAATTTTTATAAAACTCTCAATCTTCATGGCCAAAGCATTTATTTAATCTAGAAACATTTCTAGCTAAAGATTATACGCTAAAGCAAACGCTTACCGAATGTCGAATTATCATTAATTTTTAAGTGCTAAATTTCTCTAAATTAAACCTGCTATATTGGGAATTTTTATATTTCTGCGAGCATTTTGTTATTAATTTTATTTTAAATGGGGCGACACAATTTTCGATCTCTATAATATCAAATCTAAATAGAATAGCGGCTTGAGCAGCGTTTGGTGGCAGCGAGTGTGTTTTGCGTCATAACTTTTGTTAAGTATTGAGTTAAAAGAATTCCTTTTTTGCTGTTAGTCCTTGCACAGTCTTCATTCAGATAACACAGGGGAGGCTTATTTGTTGTGGCTCACCATAGTAAAAAGTTTGGTTGTGGAGTTTCGTCTAAATCTCGTAGGTATTGTTGTAGCGATTCGGATTTTTTATATTCTAGAAGTTTTGTAAGCTGCTGAGTACATTCATGTAGCATTGCTTTAAGTTGAGGTGATTTGTATTGTTGCCATTATCTTCTTGCTCTTCTTTTTTCCAGCTAGAAGTCTTTCCACGTGTACGGAATAAACTGTACAAGGGTGGGAGAAGCATCTATACCCTGTATATTCTCCGTGCAATGGGCACTGTAATATTTCCTATATTTTGGCCAGTTAATACAGGCGTGTGTCATACCTAATGCATTAAACACATTCGAGAAAGCAGGCTATCGACTACAACCAGTCAAAAATAGAATACATGTGTGTATATGAAAATGATTATTTTCACAACTGCACGGCTACACGACTGCAGGTTGTTGTCCATGCTACTCTTGTCGTGTAGTCAAATTAAACTAATTTCTATTTTTGTTGGCTACAAAACAAAAACAGTGTTAACAATATAAGAAAATATGTGAAGCAAATTACCAATTAGAAATATTTTTCATTGCAAAATAAAAAAGAAAATTCCAAAATTTATATGTTATATTCTTGTTGAACCTTCGTAGTGAACGGACGTATTAGTGGAGTTTTTTCTTACATACTAAACAAACAAAAATTACAAAAAAATATATATTCGTAATAAGTACTGATTTGTAATAAGTACTCATTTTGTGAAATTTGCTTTATTTGCACTAATAATATTTTTCATATAATCTGAAAAAACAAAAAAAAAACACACACAAACAAAGTGACTGAGGAATACTCTGTATGAGTACCTCAAAAACAAAAAATTGTGAAATTTTACTGTAAGTTCTGAAGCTCTTAATGCAAACAATAAAAATAAAAAAAATAATGATAGTCTTTTTCTAACGGCAAAGCCAATTTTACGTGAGCGATCAACTTCGCTTACTCCGATGCCAAGTAGTGATTCTATAACATTACCGCTGCCTAGTACTTCTTTATTCAAATCAGCGCCATTATCCGCTCCGGGCTCTTGTTCATCAATCAACCCAGTTATCACTGTAGACAATAATATTGAGAAACCTAAAGTGCCTGTCGGAATGGATAGATATGTAACTCACAGTAGTAAAGCGCGGGCGAACCCCAAATTCAGGGATATCGACGCCAACCCGTCTAAACTGTTTTAAAATTTTGCAAGATATCACCGACAAACCCGACGTACCCTCGAATAAAACCTCAAAACCACCACCAATCTATTTGAGGGGAAAAAATTCAAACACCCTTATTAATAAATTAATTTCGGTCATTGGTGAAAAGGCATTTCACATTGTTCCAATAAAACGAGGTAATATTGATAAAACAAAGATTTAAATATACGAACAAAAAGATTTCCGCAAAATGGTTAACGAATTCGAAAAAAATAAAACAAGTTTCTACACATTCCAGCTTAAGAGTGCTAAAGGCCTACAGATGGTATTGAAAGGCATAGATTCTTATGTTGTTCCTGAGGAAATAAAAGATGCTCTCACCCTCCAGGGATTTAAGGTAAAGAATGTCTCTAACATAATAAACAGGGAGAAGATCCCCCAACCCTTATTTCGCGTTGAACTGGAGCCAAATGATATAAAATTGAGGAAAAATGAGACCCATCCAATTTATAACGTAAAATATCTCTTATACCGAAAAATCACAGTTGAAGAACCACACAAGCGTTCTGGACCCGTACAGTGCCATAACTGTCAAGAATATGACCATACGAAAACTTATTGCAAATTACCTACTGTTTGTGTTGTGTGCGGTGAATTACACAACACTGCTATTTGCAATAAGTCGAAGGACCAGAAGGAAAAGAAGTGCAGTAATTGTGGAGGTAATCACACTGCTAACTACAGGGGATGTCCTGTATACTCTTTCGTTAAACAGGCTATGAGTCAAAAGCCTAAAGTAACCCCAATGCAAGCAGGAAATACGTACTCCGCCACTTATCCTCTAATGGCCCAACCAATCATTTCACAAGTATCGTATGCTGACGCTGTGAAGATCAACTCTGTTCCCATGCAAAAAGTGTCACCACCAAATAACACAACAAATGCAAACGCCAGCTGTAATTTCAGTCGCCTTGAAACTACTATTGATAATCTGGTCCAAACTATAAACAACTTTACAACAAATATGACTAGCATGATGCAAGAAATGCTGCGAATGCAGAACACACTGCTTCCAGCATTAGTTAACAAGCCATGAACACGTTAAAAGTATGTTTCTGGAACGCAAACGACATTCGCCAACACAAATATGAACTTGAGCACTTCCTCACGGTAAAAAGTATTGATGTAATGTTGGTATCTGAGACTCATTTGACTCCGAGAAGCCTTTTTTAAAATGAGTGGCTACACCTTATATGATACAAAGGACCCGAGAGGAAGAGCATGCGGAGGATCAGCAGTTCTAATAAAATCAAGACTCAAACACTATATTCTTGAGAACATTTGTGAAGACCATCTACAAGCAACAAATATTTGCATCGAAAATTTTTGTTCAAATCTTGTGATATCATCAGTTTACTCCCCTCCCAGATTTTCAATAAGTGAGGATCAATACGAGGATTATTACAAAACTCTTGGCCCTTGTTTCGTAGCAGCTGGCGAATACAATGCGAAACATACTTACTGGGGATCGCGTCTTATTACACCTAGAGGTCGAGCGCTGTTCAACACAATTTCAAAAATGGGCTTGGACGTCATTTCGAGCGGGGAGCCCACTTACTGGCCTACTGACATCCAGATGTTATAGATTTTGCGTCATGAAAAATATCTCTAGGGATTTAATTCATGTTGAAGCTTCTCATGATCTCTCCTCCAATCAGTCCCCAACGATCGTTACAATTTGTAGCCCACTAAGAAGTGACTTACCTCACCCATATTTGAAGATGATAAATCATGTTAATTGGCTGGGGTTCAAAAAATATCTCAGTAGTCCTTGTACGGAGAACATCAAGCTAAGAACTTCCGATGATATTGAATTCAACATTGCCAATCTTATCGAAAATATTAAACAGGTTGCTAAACATGCCACTACCTCCCATCCGCAGACTAGGTTTAATAGAATTTATTCTGGGGATATTGAACGTCTCGTATGTGAAAAAAGAAGAGCTAGAAGGGAATGGCAACAGCACAGATCACCTCAACATAAAATCAGACTTAAAGGATGCACTAAACAACTCCAAGAGTTGCTTGCATCTGAAAAATCTGCTTCTCTTAAGAACTATCTGAAAGGTCTCGATGTCACAGCAGCATCTAATTACTCCTTGTGGCGCGCTTCTAAAAAACTTAAACACCCGTTGTGTCTAAACCACCCTTGCGCACTTCTACCGGAGGTTGGGCAAGAAACAATACCGAAAAAGGTAACATATTTGCTGAGCATTTAAAATACGTATTTACCCCAAACACATGTACTGGTGCTATTGATTTGTCCAGTGTAGTTGCTCTACCCCATAAAGTTTAATATGCGTGATGTGCGAAAACTAATTGCTGAAACCAACCCGATGAAAGATCCGGGTATTGATGGAACTAGTAACAAGATGCTGATGAAGTTGCCTCGTATTGCTATTAGAATCCTTTTATTTGTTTTTAATGGCATTTTACGACTGGAGTATTATAAACACAGTTGAAAACTTTCCATAGTCAAAATGATAACAAAGGCGGGCAAAGATCTTTCCAAAGCTGAGTCATATAGGCCAATAAGTTTGCTGTCAACAATTTCAAGGCTCTTCAAAAAACTTCTCATGACAAAATTGTCCCCAATTCTAGCTGATAATGGGTGCATACCGGACCATCAATTTGGTTTTAGAAGTCATCATAACACCATTGAACAATGTCATAGATTGGTACATTTTATAAGAAGAACATTTGAAGAAAAGAAGTATTGCTCTTCCCTCTTTATTGATGTTTCCCAGGCATTTGATAAAGTGTGGCACGAAGGCCTAATTTTAAAATTGAAGACATATCTACCAATAAACATAGTAAATCTTTTGGAAAGTTGCATTCTTGCCCGGAAGTTCACTGTTGTGGAAGGAGACTTCATGAGTGTGCCCGAAACTATCTCATCCGGTGTGCCACAGTAGAGTATACTGGGGCCAGTTTTGTATTTGATTTATACCTGTGATATGCCTTTGTGCAGTAATATCCTAACTTCTACATTTGCCGATGATACAGCCTGCTTTAGTATGCATGAAAACCCTCACGAGGCATCCCGATATCTTCAGGAACATATTAACCTGTTGGAGCTGTGGTTGAACTTATTGAGAATAAAAGTAAATGAACAAAAGTGTGTTCATGTCACATTTACCCTTCGAAGAGACACTTGTTTCCCCATTCGAATCAACAATCAAGGTGTTCCTTAACATTCACAGGTGAAATACCTTGGTATACACCTTGACCGACGGCTTACATGGAAACAGCACATTAACTCTAAGCTAACACAAATGAAGCTTAAATTAACCCAGATACATTGGCTGATTGGTAGAAATTCTACCCTCAGTCTAGATTGTAAACTTTTAATATACAAGTTGCTTTTGAAACCCATATGGTGTTACGGAATTCAGCTATGGGGCACTGCTTCAGCTTCCAATGTAGAGAGAATACAACGTATGCAAAACAAAATTTTAAGGTTAATAACATCGGCTCCTTGGTACATGAAAAATTCTATTTTACATCGTGATTTAAATATGCCACTTGTGACCGCTGAAATTGCAAAATATGCAGGCAAATATTTAAAAAAACTCGAGTCCCATCCTAATCCGCTTGCTCGTAATATCTTGAACTTTGCTGGACACATCCGCTTACAAAAGAGGGATACTACGGCTTTAATACGCCACACTCCAGATGAAACTGTTTGAAAATATTTTTGTGCTTAACACGACATTTATGTATTTTTAATTACTATCACTAAGTTTATGTCCGACACTGGTTGGGTCTAATTATTATATCTATATTTAAGATTTGAATACTTATTGTTAGTTCAGTTTTGAAGATACAATAAATAAAAATTAGTGGGAGAAAAATAATAATATATATGCATCAAGAATTTTTAAATAAATAAATTTATTTGTTTTATTGTGTTGTTTTTCTATCTTGCCCAATTTAGATTTGATTTGCGTCACACATCACGCCTGATGTGAATTTTTTGTTCACTTTATTCTCGTCTATTTTATTAAAATATTAAAAACATCAATATTTTATAATTTTTTATAATTTATAATTTGTTTTGTTGTTATATATTATATTGACTTGAGCCAAAAATACCAACATTGGTGAAGATTAAAAAAATCACAGGGCAATAGCCCTTTTTAACATAAAAATTAATTAGTAAAATTTATCAAAGATGTAAGGAAAAGAAAAATATCCTGAACAAGAACTATAAAAAATTAAAAGCGCTAAATATGCACCACTGTAATATATATAAATGAATTGTTGCAACAGTCGGTGTTCGTGTAGCCTGTTGGCGTCTACATATGTGTTTATAGCATTAATCGGTCATGAGTGATGCAGATTCATTTGAGTATATGGTTATCATAGTGTGTGAATCATTTCCTTGGGCACAGCCATCACCATTCCAAAATGAAAGTACCTTTGACTTCCGCGCAAAGAAGGCAACCTCTGTAGATGGCGGTGTGGTTGCCTCCATAGTTATTGCATTTTGCAGCATCGTGAGGCTCTCCATACACAGTGCAACCAGTAAGTAGCTTACAGTGGGTTTTTATATGCCCGTATTTCTGAAAGTTGGTGCATTGGATGGGTCCAGCCCTTTTATGTGGCTCCTCTACGGTAACTGTTCTATGCAGCAGATACCTCAAGTTACAAATTGGGTGCGTTTCGTTCTTTTTAAGATTTATATCATTTGGTCCGAATTTAACTATAAACAGTGGCTGAGGGACTTTCTCCCTATTTTTAATGTTACTAATATTATTTTTAATCTTATAGCCACAATCCTGCAAACCACCTCTTTACCTCGGTATAGCCCACATACGAGTCAGTACTTTTAATTACTAATATTTTTTTTAGACTGTTAGTCCTTTTTAATTGGTAAAGTTTCCATATTTTGTCAGTATCACTTAAAAGGAATTTTCTCCAATCATTTTAATTAATTCTATCAGTTTTACTCTGCCAAATAAATTGGAGGTGGTTTACTTGATTTCTGACTCGTAATAAGGACTTCGCCTTCAGTCTTGTATATAGTTAATCTGTTCGGAGAATTGCATTCGCTTATGTCGTCGTCCTTAGCAATCTTTTCCGTTTGAGCACTACTTATGTCCTGTATACCTCTTTCTTCTTTATATTCGTATTGGAATTTTAACCCTGGATGTTGACGTTATGTTTTTCGTTGTTATTTTGGAATGTATGACCGAAGTTACCAAAGCACTAACTAGACTCAGAACATGACCAATTGCGAAATATTTCATTTTCGGCAAATAACCAACTGTGGTCAATTTTATTATTTTTATATGTTTCGGTGTTACAATATTAAACGACAAAAATAAATGTTTTTGAAAAAGGCATTGTTTGTTGTGGCTTTAGCTCTTCATATGCCGACATTTCATTGGTTGCTAAAACCAAATCGGCAGTGAAGTTGTGGGCATTTGCGCGTAAATCTCATTTCAATTTATAAATTGATTTTTTGTGCAATGCTTTATCAAAAACCTGAGAAACCTCAATGCAGAGGGCTGAACAATATTTTTTTCTTCAAAATTCGTTCTAAACACATTCAAAAGTTTGTGTGATTATTCGACGGTACTATATTTCGTTCTGAAACCGAAATACGCCTTTTCTCGGGTACATTATGATTAGAATTAAATTTTGTCCTGAACAATTTCATCATGAATTGGTTTAATATTAATTTTTTTCGGAATAAATTGAAATGTGCTGCCAGCTGCATACATTTTTTAACCAAAATTGAACTTAGCTGCCACATCATATTATATGTTCATATGTATGTATAATAATATACAGAGTAAATTGTAAATTTTTTATATGTATTTAACTCAATAGCTATTAGATCAAGCACTCGACTTTTATTAATATATATTTTTATTTTTTAACATTATTTTTTTAATTGCTTGTAAAAGTAACACACATCATTTACCATATGGTAGCTTTGTTTATGCAGAAAATTTGTTCGGAGTGGGTGAAAGGGAGGTGAACAAACTTTCATTAAATTAAAATTGTATCACAACAAAAATTTAGTTTCGAACGAATGAGTGAATCCACCTTAAGAAACCTGACTATCTATTTAATAAATTAATATTCGCAAGATCGCCAATTTTTTATATACGCCGTACGGAAGAGTAATTTTTAACTATTTTGACTAAACAAAGAAATTTTCGATTTTATTCTTCTTTATTATGATTAATTTGTCATACCAAAATATAATTATTTAAATACACTGCTTTTTATAACATATTTATATCCTTGTATATCATTTTATATAACTTTTAAAATTTAATTGTTATACTCTATATATATTGCCAATATTGATATCCAGTGCTTAATCTAAAAGATGTTATGTCTTATTGCACTGGTGACTGTTACTACGTTTATACGCACGTCTTATTTGCAAATAGAACTATTTGCAAATAATTAATTCACTGTTTATACGGGAAATTGCATACAGAACTTATGTTATTATTAGTGATGCCATGTGACGAAAATATGATTGTTTGGTAAGTAAAACACAAAAAACGTTCATGAAGTGGCAACGTCTTACTTTTTATTTGCAAATAGTGTCGTTATTCACGACTTGTTTAAGTGAGTTAATAAGTTACAATAAAAAAGTTATACGGCAACATTCTTCTTTTTTATTTGCAAATAAGACGTGCGTATAAACGTAGTATGTTTCTAATAAATAATGAACAAATAATAATGAACAAAAATTTTAGTTTACTTCTTGTCGTAATTGCAATTAAAAATTTAATATAGACGGTAAAACTCTGATCGCACACCTATTTTAATTTTTCTTTTCATGGAAGAAAAAGTCGTTATGTTCTTTGTCACTTTGTTTATTTCAAGAAAAATTATATCTTATTTTTACTAGGTGGCAGCTTAGTTGCAGCTGATCAACTCTTCCATTTTGGTACAGCCTATATTCAAACTACATATTTTATGCGTATATACTTTGACACCCACTGTCCACCTAAAAACGGCACGTTTCTGTGCCTACTAAAATGAATGAATATTCTCAGTGGTAAATAACCGATCGTAATTTAATACGAAATTATTTTATTTGAAAAATAACAAAAACTTTACTTTTAACAACATAAAAACGATAGCTTCCAAGTTGTTGAATAGGTCTCAAAAAACTCAGTATTTTTATTAATTTTTTGGAAGCTCTTCTTTTTACTGGATTGTTAATCAAAGAATTCAATTCTGTAGGGTTTGTAAGACTTGTTCATACCTTTGAAAAAATTGTGTTGATGACATGATATTCAATGTAATAAATTAATCCAAAGTCAGTAAGATATACAACTTCTTATCCGAAAGTAGTACAATTGTAATAAATATTTTCCAGAGATTTTAATATAAGCTTATCCTTAAAATATATTTTCCTCTTCGGTTCCTGTTCATTGGTCATGAAGTCATAATATATTGTAATGTATACGAAAAGCATCCACATTAATTTGTACCACATGATTTGATTTTTTAATATTTTTGTTAATGTCAAAAGCTTCTCCAAGCCATTGGGTAGAGTGAATAAAAATGTAGCTTATGCTACAAAGTGCTAAGTAGTAGCACTAGCTTTATCTTTTCAGTGCTAGCTAAATCTAGTAGTTAAAACTAGAAAAAGTGTGAATAAATCTTTGCTAGTGCTACATAGCTAGTGCTGAAAAACGATAGCATAAGCTGGAAAATTTAACAGCTGGCAAAAATTATTTAAGAGCTACCACTCTTTTTGCTTTTAAATCCCGGCATAATGTTTCCGGAATTTAAAAGTATGAATTGCAAATTTACTTCGACATTAAATAATTCATTTTATTCTATATATAATTAGGCAAGCTCCAGAAAAGTTAAAGTAATTGATGTTTTCTTTTAAGTTGTTTTATATTTTAATATCTGGAAAAGCTTCGTTTTACTGTTACATTTAAAAATTAAAGAAACCAATGCTTACAGCAATCTTATACTTCCGCAGGAAACTAAAAATAGAGTTTGAAAAATAAAGTTCATTTACGTTTACTTTTGTGGAACATGATTGCACATACGGCTATGCTCGACAAATTAGGTTAATTTAAAAATTTCGTGGGCCACGTACATTCGACTATCGCAGTTTCAAGTATTTAGTATGTTTAGTTCGTTGGTGAGAGGCATCTAAGTTTTTATAAAAAATGGAATAAAGTATTCCATTTCATTTGAAATTAATTTTAATTTTTAATTTGATCAAAATTGTGATATTTTCTGCGCCAATTTTTTAAAAGATGGAATTATTTGCATAAACTGCAAAATAAATATGCTATTTTCAACTGATTTCAGAATGAAAATTGATTGAATATGCATTCAGTCCTCGCTTAATGCTAAATTTAAATCTATTTCATAAATACCCAAATAAATCCCACAAATGGTATTTACGCGGTAAATTAAAAAAACCATGGTGGCAACGTCGTATAATGTCATTTGTTATTTAAAAGTTTTAAAATATAACCAACGTATCCTAACGTATATCTCTCAGTGTTGTTTTGAGACTACCTCAGATATATCTGTGGATACTAGTTAATTATATATTTGATCTAAATAAATAAATACAAAAATGGGTGACAAAGGTAGTGCATGTTTTTTTCAAATGATGAAAACTTATAAAGTTTTATTCAAAAAATCCCAACTGCCTGCAGTTAAATCAGCAAAAGATGATGCGCTTTGCTCTTTGCGGGATGATTATATGAGGAAGTTTGGGCAAGAGATCACTACTGCCCAACTTAGGAAAAAAATTCAAAATATGAAGAACGATGTAAAGAAGAAAAGTGATGTACGCGCAACTGGCAACAAACAAATAATTTTAAAAGAATGGGAGCGTGAACTGCTAGACCTTTTGGAACAAAACACTAATCCAGTATTCAATAAAATTCCAGGTATTTTGAATAATTTCAGAATGTTAAATTTGTTCACCATATTAATTATGTTTATACACACGATAGGTGCAATTGATGTCAGCTTCGGCGTTGACGGAGAAACCCCACAAGATGTTGATTTAACGATTGTTGAAGAATCAGAAAAATATAATTTTAATGAAGTGGCTGAGAAGGCAAAAGAAATTCCAAAAGCAAAAAAAATAAAACTTGCTGATGATGAGACAGAGGAGACCAAAAACTTAACGCTTCCTGAGTTGCAAAGGCTGGTACTTTTAAGGCAACTAAAGCTGGTAAATATGAAAATAAAAGAAAGAGAACAGAAGAAAGAAGAAAATCTGGGGGCAAAAGCCTTGAAAATAGATAATGAGAATATTGAAGAATATTCTATTGAAATATTGGACGAAATGTATTTCACAGACATTTAAATATTTAAGCATAAAGTAATTTGAATGAATTCGAAATATGGTTACTTTTATTTATAATTATAGTAAATTATTCTTAGGCTTATGTCCGTGTGGCGTTAGCATAAAACAGTACAAATGAATTTGAAATGTGATTTTTATTTTTTATATAGTATGTATAAATATTTTTGATATGAAACATTAAATAAAGAAATATTTAACGCAAAACGTTTTATTGAACATAAAAGCAACAAATGTTTTATTTATTCAATAGATAGAGAATTGAGCACATTTGCAATTTCTTGCCTTCTCCTTCGACCTATTTCTCTGAAGCTATTTGTGGAGTCTGCATCATGATCTTCTTCTTCACTCTCTTGGAAAAGTTCTATCGGTTCGAGTTGAATTTCCAAATCATCTTTTAAAAAAATTGCAATATTGTGTAGTACGGCACAACTTACAATGACTGCTGCAACTTTTTTGAGTGCTACACGTACTCTGTACTGTAAAATGGGAAAACGTCTTTTTGATTGTCAAAAGCAGCGTTCAATTACAACTCGATTTTTTGTGTGATGTTTATTATAACATATTTCTTCTGGAGTTCTTGGTGTTTTAAATGGTGTTAATAACCAAGGTCGAATGCCATAGCCAATATCACCTAAAATAATTGCATCGCTGCGTTGATTATTCATAAAGTTGAAAATACGTGACCGCTTCAACACTCGGCTATCATGTACGGATCCTGGCCAACTACAGTCAATTGACGTGAATTCTTCGTTTGCATTGCAGGTTGCTTGCACATTTATGCTATAAAAACCCTTGCGGTTAATGTATTCATCCCCATGATTTGGTGGCTTTTGTATTGCAACATGCGTGCAATCTATTGCTCCCATAGCACAAGGAAAGTCATATCGCAGTGCCCACTGCTCTTGAGCTAGTTTAATTTCTTCGTTATTCGCCGGAAATTTAATCCACAGATGAGCTTAATTCATAACCTTCTTTAAAACGAGTTTTACTGTTTTGCAAACTGTTGTGCGGTGTATGCCTTCTTCTTTGCCAACTCTCATTTGAAAACCTGGATCGCTTAAAAAACGGAGAAAAATTTCCATTCTCTTAATTTGCGACAGTGCTGCTCCTCTCCTTTCATGACTTTCCTCCAAAAAGTGTTCCGCTAACCATTTAACATTTTCTTCCCGAAATCTGTATAAATTGAAATAGTCGGATGGATGAGAATGTGTTCTCATGCGGTATTCTTTCCTTTGGCGAACATGCATAAAAGCAGGCATATTTATATTTAAATGAAAACAACACTTTTTTAATATAAAGCAGAAAAACACATTCAAGCACCTCAACCAGATGCTTATAAAAATCAAAGCATAAACTAGTAATATTAAGCAATCGCTGGTTTTTATTCACACCTTTTTTAAGCCAACGCTGGAAAAACTAGCTTTTACTAGTTTATATAAAGTACTAGCTTTAGCTGAATTTTTTATTCACCTCAATACTAGTTAAAACTACAAAATTACCAGCATAAGCTATAGCTACCCTTTTATTCACACGGCCCATTGCCATTAAATACTGTGATGTACAAAATTTGTTTTTTAATTTTAAGATATATATACATATATATGTATATATATATATATATATATATATATATATATATATATATATATATATATATATATGCTTATATATAAGTATATACTTATATATATATATATATATATATATATATATATATATATATATATATATATATATATATATAGGCTGAATGTTGCAAAAGCCATCTGTCGCACTTGCTCATAATGCCTAATTGGTCCGCCATATTGGTAAGAGGTCAAAAACGCTGTTTCCTTTTGAGAAAAGATCGAATCTAGCGGTCTTGTTCTGAGAGCAGCCGATCTGAAAGGTAACCAAGATTGTATCCAATAAATTTGTCATCCAAACCTCTAATTTGTTCTTTCATTTCATTTAATTTCTTTCCATTCATTTCCTATTGGAGTTTGGTGTTTTCTGAGTTACAAAACGATTACTTACTTTGTTTAATCGATGGGCTCAGAGATTGATTATAAATAATATTTCCAACCAGATTCCACGCAAAGGTATTCTATCTGAACGAAATATTGGTCCTTCGAGCCGGATCGGAAAATAACAACCTATATAATTATATCTCTGAGAATTCAACATTGGATACCGCGTTCACATTCACATATGTACCTACATATCAACATACATACAACATATGTATGTATGTACATATATTCATACATCTGTAAGGTCAATCTACAGTAAAAACTTACGTTCTGTCTTTTGCTTGTTACTTACATATTTCAGTATGAGAAGTGCATTTCATGAAAGTTCATAAAAGAAAAGAAATTTGCTCTTGTTCTTAGTGCTGTCTGTGGTAGTCTTCATAAATCGCTACAAAAGTTGAAAATAAAAATAAAATTAATTATTTCCATTGCAATTTATTAGTGAATACAAATAAAATTAAATATAAAATATAAAAATACTTATATCTTCGACATACATACATGTATGTATGTACAAATGTACATATGCACAAACATATGTACATAAGTATAGAGACGGCCACCAACAAATTATTCTACAGAGGACTTACTAACCAATATGTGATATTAAAAAATTTAAAGCAAATTATTCCCTGCCATATTAAAAAAAAGGGGTGAAGGATTTCATTCATCACTACTAGAGGAAAGATATTTTCCTTCGTCCATTTTTTCGTATTTCATAATTTTTAACTTCAATTGAATTTTTCATAATCATTTGTTCATTTTTTTTCATGCTAATTTTAGCAGACAGTTATTTGTAAAATCCTAAAGATTAAAATCTCTTTCCCATATTACATTACATTACTCTTAAATGTTAATATTATTAATTCCTGGCATTTAACTCGTTGATGATCATTAATAACAGAATCTCTTGTAATCATTACGCAGTCATCTGCTCTTTGCATTCGTTAGTTTATTCCAGTCATCTTTGATTTAATGTTACCGTAGTGGTACAATAGTAAATCACTTTCTCTCACTCTCAAAAAAGTAGAGACGTCAAACTACATACATATAAAAAAAGCGTTCGTTACGTTCAGAACGAATGGGTGAATTCACCTTAAAGCGCGACAAATTGGAATTTGCATGCAATGTACAAAAGGCCTATTCGCATGCATATTGGTTCGTATTATAATTGCAGTATATGACTTAATTTTTTTTTTTAATTTATTGAATATCCATTACTAACCAATGTTTATGGTCGGTACAAAATATAATACAAGTCGGAGCCATATTTGTTTAATTACTATGCTTCTATTTTCGCTTATATCCCATGATAAGAAAATAGATTATTTCCTTTTTTTCAACCGTGTTTAAATATTGTTCCTGCCGTGCATCCAACTACCGTCTTCGGTGTATTCTAATAAGCTTACACTCAGTGTTTTTTTTTTTGTTGTGGTGTTATAACTACACGAATGCGCCTTACATTCAAAGTGTTCGCTGGAATACAATTTATATTTATAATTTAATAAAAGGTGACTGACCCTTTGAATATATTTTATGTTTCACATCTGATCTACATTCCAATAATTCAAATGCATGAACTTTTTTTGATCATGCATACATTCAGTACATACATATTAATTGATGCTCTCATGCAATATCAATAATAAATAAGTTTCACATGAAAAAAGGTCTTCTACTCATATAATTTTATGAATTTTAATTAATACATTTTATTTATTTGGAGATTTCGAATTGAAAATTATTTTGTTTTCTCGGGTTGCAAATCCTACCGTTCCTGGTGTAATCTTGCGATTAAAATTCCTTTGAGCAAAATTGCAACTCTTATTACAACCATTTGCGGACATATATTTTTTCACTACTGAATACTGAGAAATTTACATCTTGGCTTAGTCATTGATTCTTTTCTTCGAGTTTTTTTTCTTCCTTATTTATTCATTATGTCCTTGGATCAGTTTATACGCCCTGGTGATTGCATGGTAGAGTTTGAAGCTGACCTTAATGACAGCCAATTTCCCTTGACGTCAATTCATGCTCTAGAGGTTCATCGTTTTGAACTTAAGTCAAACTGGAGTCGAGTTAAGATAGCCTACGAAAAGTTCTTGATGGATGTGGGGAAGGAGGCTAGTAATGAAGATGATGGTGATCGACTGGATATAGAATCAGTCAGAATTAAATACAAAAGCACGTACCCTACCTAATGCAGTTGTTTGATAAAATTGTCGGAGATATCTGAGTCCCTAAAGCCAAAAGCCAATACAGACTCGGAGTTTGTGCCGCCTCCAATTAATAATTCCTTTAATTAGGCTGCATTTAACGGTTCTCTCTCTTCTGAAGCTCACAGTCTCCATTTGCCTCCGGTAGACATAGAAAGTTTTCATGGGGATTATGCTTCGTGGCTAGGGTTTGGGAATTCCCAGACTTTTTCGCTTCCCGGGATTCCCGGGAAAAATTATAAATTTCTGTTAAAAACAAGTAATTTATGGCCTAGGATGTTTTTTTTTCGTAAAAGTTAGTTTTTTTTAATTATATAATAAAGAACAATTCAGTTTCTGCATTGAAAACAAAAACATAACATTAATTCAATAACTTGAGATCATTTTTAGTTTAAAAAGAAATACATTAAAATAAAATTAAAAAAATATAAAAAATAATGTTTAAAAAAAATTTGTACACCACTTAGGCCTGAATTCACAGTCTTTAGTTAACAGCTGACAACGTATTCAGCAATGTTATTTCTTATGGGAGTGTACTAAACTAATCGTTAACTAATGACTATGAATTCAAGCCTTAGATGAAAAATAATTTTTTAATACGATTAAAGAATTTAGTAATTCGCCCGACATCCTATTTCGAATTTTTGTGACAAAGTTCCCAGCAACATAGAAAACCCGTTCGCTATCCCTTGATGTTGGCTTTATTGTTAACAGACCATTATATAAACCATCTAAATTTTTTGTCCGAATATTGCTCGCTTCATATAAAGCAAATTCTTTCTTTAACAAATTTGCTTGATTCGGTTTTGGTTTTTTTGGATTAGCCTTTGCATTGTCTATGTCATTTTTTAGTTTCATTTTTAAACATTTGTCGACTTGGGTTTCAGACACATCACTGTCACTGTTGAACATTCCTGAAATTAATTGATCAAACAGGAATTTATATATTGATTCAGCGTACAATTTTAACAAAGTTTTTGGTATTTTAGATTTGGCATAGGGAGTTTTTAAATAATTTATTAATACTAACATTTTATCATTACGTCTCTGATCAACTTTTTCTCTGACTGACTTATTTGTTCAGAAAGGGGTGTTTTTATTAACAAAAGCTGATCAAACAGAGAATTTATAATAGCATCAGCTACTAGGAGATTAGAATCTCCTGCTTCAACAGCATCTTTTATTGGATCCAAAACTTCCACTAACATCTCCAGAACGGACACAAGACGTGAAACCATTAAAGCAAAAGAAGAGCTTATCCATGCTCTCTGCTAGCTTTCAATTGAGAAAGTGGACATCGAATTCCAAAGATATTTTAGCGCATATTCCATCCGATCATCTTCTTAATGAGGACTTCTTGAAGTTTGAGGATAGTAGTTCTGCTAAAACTCTCGGGATTCGGTGGAATGCATGTTCTGATGAATTCTATTTCAGTGCTTGTCCATTTCCAGAAAATACAAAAAGAGAAGTTCTTTCCCAAATCGCCAAGTTCTTTGATCCAGCTGGCTGGTTGGCACCATGTATTGTCCAAGCGAAAAACCAAGCAAAAAATATGGATGGATGGAACAGGTTGGGACGAAGTCTTGGCATCAGGAACCCTTCAATGGATGACATTTCAAGCAAATTATTCCACGATCAATACCATTCGGATTCCTCGATGGATGGCTTATTGTCCAAATGCCGATGTCCAATTCCATGGATTCTGCAATGCGTCTGAAAGAGCTTACGCAGCGGCATTATACGTAGGAATATCATATACTGGATTCGTTTCTACACATTTAATATCATCAAAAACTAAATTGGCTCCTATAAAAACACTCTCTACTCCAAGGTTGGAGTTATGCGGAGTCGTTCTATTAGCTGAGATGGTGGATAACCTTTTGCCACAGTTTGATGTCGTAAAATATCTTTAATACTGCTGGACGGATTCAACGATAGTGCTATCGTGGCTAGCAAAACCAGCCTGCAACTGGTTGACCTTTGTGGCAAAGATTACTAAATTACCAATCCTTCGCAGTGGCATCATATAAATTCAGAAATGAATCCGGCAGGTTTGGACCTAGATGGCTTAAAAGTGCTAGATCGCAATGGCCTATTCCTACCTCATCCGAAATTCCTAGCACGGATCTAGAAGTTAAACCTGTAAAAGCCCTATTTTCGTATTTTGCAAACTTCCAAGATCTTTACGGGTGATGGCATATGTTTACAGATTTTT
Source organism: Germaria angustata (assembly GCA_963681545.1). Taxonomy (NCBI): domain Eukaryota; kingdom Metazoa; phylum Arthropoda; class Insecta; order Diptera; family Tachinidae; genus Germaria; species Germaria angustata. The sequence continues at coordinate 78,421,983 of OY812998.1, read as the reverse complement.
CCATAGAACTCATAGTAGATACAGGCGCAATTTCTCTGAAAAGGTCAGAACACTTTCTAATGTCGAGCTTACTTATGTTCAGTCGAAACTTATTTCTGTCTCAAAAGGCATGGTACCCTAAGGAGTAAAAAGCTCTTCATGATAAATAAATTATTTATTAAGTCCAGCAGTATACTAAACTTAAACCCATTTATAGACTCAAAGGGAGTGATTCGGTCTAGCGGGCGATTACAATTGGCATCAGGTCTTACTTATAACGAGAAAAACCCAATTATTGTACCTAATAAATCCCAATATTCAAGGCTTTTAGTTCAATTTATCCACGATGTGAGATTACATGGAGGAAATCAATTAGTCCTGAGACTATTAAGAACTCAATATTATATTCCTCAAGGGAAAAACTTAATTAAAAAAGTAAGACCTGCAATATTTATAAGAAAATATGTCAACAACAAATAATGGCCACTTTGCCAGCAGAAAGAACTGAAATAACACGTCCATTTACACATACTGGCTTAGATTTTACTGGGCCATTCCACGTTAAAAGTTATTCTGGACGTTCATGTCGCGTTTCAAAGGGATATGTATGCATTTTCGTGTGCTTTTCAACTAAGGCCGCATCTGATTTATCAACACAATCGTTTTTAGCAGCGTTTAGTCTTTTTGTATCACGTCGGGGATGTCCGCTTCACCTTCATTCCGATAATTGTACCAACTTCGTAGGTGCCTCTAAAGTCTTAGAAGCAAATTATGCTCACCAGAATATTTCCTGGCATTTGATTCCAGCCGGAGCTCCTCACATGGGTGGGTTGTGGGAAGCTGATGTAAAAAGCTTCAAAGCTCATTTCCGAAAGATTGCTGGAAGCTACAAATACACCTTTGAAGAGTTATCAACTCTATTATCCAAAATTGAGTCCTGTTTAAATTCTAGACCTAGTGATCTTTGTGCCCTGACGCCAGGACATTTTCTTATAGGTAGTCCAATACTAGCACCGGTTGATCCGCAGATAAAGGACTCACCAATGTCCATCGTAAATCGATGGCAAAAACTAAAACTAATTCATCAAAATTTTTGTATAAGATGGAAAACCGAATATCTGAAAGAGATGAATAAGAGAATCAAATGGCAAAGACCAGAGATCAATATTTGTGAAGGAGTTCTGGTAGTGATTAAGGATGAAACCCTCCCACCGAATTGTTGGCGATTTGGGCGTGTTGTGAAAACTTATACTGGTACCGATAGCCGCGTAAGAGTTGCTGATATTTTTACTCAACGAGGCTTAATTACGAGGCCTGTAGTCAAACTCATACTTTTACCCAAAAACTTCAATTAAATCCACGATATCCAAAACTGTTTCCAAAGCTTTCGTCAAAAGGTATAACTCATTTCCTTGCCCCATCTGCAACCGTCCCCATCCCCTTCGTACCTGCCGAAAGTTCCTAGCCATGAATATATCCGACCGTATGCGCGCAGTGGAGGAGCCTAAATATTGTCAAAATTGTCTTGCACATGATCACTCACATGGGCAATGTTTCTCCAAACATGGATGCAAACATTGCCACAAGTTTCATCACACACTACTACATGTCCATCCTACGCTTGTAAAAGATATTATGACATCACGCTCCGATTCCCGTTCACGGCTCCTCGAAGAGTTGCAAGTCTTTAAGAACTAAGAAGAAAGAAATGCCTACTTTATCAACTTCAAAGTCCACTTCGTTATTTACATCTTGGCTTAGTCATTGATTCTTTTCTTCGAGTTTTTTTTCTTCCTTATTTATTCATTATGTCCTTGGATCAGTTTATACGCCCTGCTGATTGCATGGTAGAGTTTGAAGCTGACCTTAATGACAGCCAATTTCCCTTGACGTCAATTCATGCTCTAGAGGTTCATCGTTTTGAACTTAAGTAAAACTGGAGTCGAGTTAAGATAGCCTACGAAAAGTTCTTGATGGATGTGGGGAAGGAGGCTAGTAATGAAGATGATGGTGATCGACTGGATATAGAATCAGTCAGAATTAAATACAAAAGCACGTACCCTACCTAATGCAGTTGTTTGATAAAATTGTCGGAGATATCTGAGTCCCTAAAGCCAAAAGCCAATACTGACTCGGAGTTTGTGCCGCCTCCAATTAATAATTCCTTTAATTAGGCTGCATTTAACGGTTCTCTCTCTTCTGAAGCTCACAGTCTCCATTTGCCTCCGGTAGACATAGAAAGTTTTCATGGGGATTATGCTTCGTGGCTAGGGTTTGGGAATTCCCAGACTTTTTCGCTTCCCGGGATTCCCGGGAAAAATTATAAATTTCTGTTAAAAACAAGTAATTTATGGCCTAGGATGTTTTTTTTTTCGTAAAAGTTAGTTTTTTTTAATTATATAATAAAGAACAATTCAGTTTCTGCATTGAAAACAAAAACATAACATTAATTCAATAACTTGAGATCATTTTTAGTTTAAAAAGAAATACATTAAAATAAAATTAAAAAAATATAAAAAATAATGTTTAAAAAAAAATTTGTACACCACTTAGGCCTGAATTCACAGTCTTTAGTTAACAGCTGACAACGTATTCAGCAATGTTATTTCTTATGGGAGTGTACTAAACTAATCGTTAACTAATGACTATGAATTCAAGCCTTAGATGAAAAATAATTTTTTAATACGATTAAAGAATTTAGTAATTCGCCCGACATCCTATTTCGAATTTTTGTGACAAAGTTCCCAGCAACATAGAAAACCCGTTCGCTATCCCTTGATGTTGGCTTTATTGTTAACAGACCATTATATAAATCATCTAAATTTTTTGTCCGAATATTGCTCGCTTCATATAAAGCAAATTCTTTCTTTAACAAATTTGCTTGATTCGGTTTTGGTTTTTTTGGATTAGCCTTTGCATTGTCTATGTCATTTTTTAGTTTCATTTTTAAACATTTGTCGACTTGGGTTTCAGACACATCACTGTCACTGTTGAACATTCCTGAAATTAATTGATCAAACAGGAATTTATATATTGATTCAGCGTACAATTTTAACAAAGTTTTTGGTATTTTAGATTTGGCATAGGGAGTTTTTAAATAATTTATTAATACTAACATTTTATCATTACGTCTCTGATCAACTTTTTCTCTGACTGACTTATTTGTTCAGAAAGGGGTGTTTTTATTAACAAAAGCTGATCAAACAGAGAATTTATAATAGCATCAGCTACTAGGAGATTAGAATCTCCTGCTTCAACAGCATCTTTTATTGGATCCAAAACTTCCACTAACATCTCCAGAACGGACACAAGACGTGAAACCATTAAAGCAAAAGAAGAGCTTATCCATGCTCTCTGTTAGCTTTAAATTGAGAAAGTGGACATCGAATTCCAAAGATATTTTAGCGCATATTCCATCCGATCATCTTCTTAATGAGGACTTCTTGAAGTTTGAGGATAGTAGTTCTGCTAAAACTCTCGGGATTCGGTGGAATGCATGTTCTGATGAATTCTATTTCAGTGCTTGTCCATTTCCAGAAAATACAAAAAGAGAAGTTCTTTCCCAAATCGCCAAGTTCTTTGATCCAGCTGGCTGGTTGGCACCATGTATTGTCCAAGCGAAAAACCAAGCAAAAAATATGGATGGATGGAACAGGTTGGGACGAAGTCTTGGCATCAGGAACCCTTCAATGGATGACATTTCAAGCAAATTATTCCACGATCAATACCATTCGGATTCCTCGATGGATGGCTTATTGTCCAAATGCCGATGTCCAATTCCATGGATTCTGCAATGCGTCTGAAAGAGCTTACGCAGCGGCATTATACGTAGGAATATCATATACTGGATTCGTTTCTACACATTTAATATCATCAAAAACTAAATTGGCTCCTATAAAAACACTCTCTACTCCAAGGTTGGAGTTATGCGGAGTCGTTCTATTAGCTGAGATGGTGGATAACCTTTTGCCACAGTTTGATGTCGAAAAATATCTTTAATACTGCTGGACGGATTCAACGATAGTGCTATCGTGGCTAGCAAAACCAGCCTGCAACTGGTTGACCTTTGTGGCAAAGATTACTAAATTACCAATCCTTCGCAGTGGCATCATATAAATTCAGAAATGAATCCGGCAGGTTTGGACCTAGATGGCTTAAAAGTGCTAGATCGCAATGGCCTATTCCTACCTCATCCGAAATTCCTAGCACGGATCTAGAAGTTAAACCTGTAAAAGCCCTATTTTCGTATTTTGCAAACTTCCAAGATCTGCTTGATCGATTTTCTTCTTTTCCTAGAGCTTTACGGGTGATGGCATATGTTTGCAGATTTTTCCATAGAACTCATAGTAGATACAGGCGCAATTTCTCTGAAAAGGTCAGAACACTTTCTAATGTCGAGCTTACTTATGTTCAGTCGAAACTTATTTCTGTCTCTCAAAAGGCATGGTACCCTAAGGAGTACAAAGCTCTTCATGATAAATAAATTATTTATTAAGTCCAGCAGTATACTAAACTTAAACCCATTTATAGACCCAAGGGGAGTGATTCGGTCTAGCGGGCGATTACAATTGGCACCAGGTCTTACTTATAACGAGAAAAACTCAATTATTGTACCTAATAACTCCCAATATTCAAGGCTTTTAGTTCAATTTATCCACGATGTGAGATTACATGGAGGAAATCAATTAGTCCTGAGACTATTAAGAACTCAATATTATATTCCTCAAGGGAAAAACTTAATTAAAAAAAAAAAAAAAAAAAAAAAAACAGAAAATTTTAATAACAAATGTAAGACCTGCAATATTTATAAGAAAAGATGTCAACAACAAATAATGGCTACTTTGCCAGCAGAAAGAACTGAAATAACACGTCCATTTACACATACTGGCTTGGATTTTACCGGGCCATTCCACGTTAAAAGTTATTCTGGACGTTCATGTCGCGTTTTAAAGGGATATGTATGCATTTTCGTGTGCTTTTCAACTAAGGCCGCATCTGATTTATCAACACAAGCGTTTTTAGCAGCGTTTAGTCGTTTTGTATCACGTCGGGGATGTCCGCTTCACCTTCATTCCGATAATGGTACCAACTTCGTAGGTGCCTCTAAAGTCTTAGAAGCAAATTATGCTCACCAGAATATTTCCTGGCATTTTATTCCAGCCGGAGCTCCTCACATGGGTGGGTTGTGGGAAGCTGATGTAAAAAGCTTCAAAGCTCATTTCCGAAAGATTGCTGGAAGCTACAAATACACCTTTGAAGAGTTATCAACTCTATTATCCAAAATTGAGTCCTGTTTAAATTCTAGACCAATTTCTCCAATATCTACTGATCCTAGTGATCTTTGTGCCCTGACGCCAGGACATTTTCTTATAGGTAGTCCAATACTAGCACCGGTTGATCCGCAGATAAAGGACTCACCAATGTCCATCGTAAATCGATGGCAAAAACTAAAACTAATTCATCAAAATTTTTGTATAAGATGGAAAACCGAATATCTGAAAGAGATGAATAAGAGAATCAAATGGCAAAGACCAGAGATCAATATTTGTGAAGGAGTTCTGGTAGTGATTAAGGATGAAACCCTCCCACCGAATTGTTGGCGATTTGGGCGTGTTGTGAAAACTTATACTGGTACCGATAGCCGCGTAAGAGTTGCTGATATTTTTACTCAACGAGGCTTAATTACGAGGCCTGTAGTCAAACTCATACTTTTACCCACATCTTATTAAATATCACTTTATAGTATAATTTTCGTTTTCAGCTTAACATGCCAAAAACTTCAATTAAATCCACGATATCCAAAACTGTTTCCAAAGCTTTCGTCAAAAGGTATAACTCATTTCCTTGCCCCATCTGCAACCGTCCCCATCCCCTTCGTACCTGCCGAAAGTTCCTAGCCATGAATATATCCGACCGTATGCGCGCAGTGGAGGAGCCTAAATATTGTCAAAATTGTCTTGCACATGATCACTCACATGGGCAATGTTTCTTCAAACATGGATGCAAACATTGCCACAAGTTTCATCACACACTACTACATGTCCATCCTACGCTTGTAAAAGATATTATGACATCACGCTCCGATTCCCGTTCACGGCTCCTCGAAGAGTTGCAAGTCTTTAACAACTAAGAAGAAAGAAATGCCTACTTTATCAACTTCAAAGTCCACTTCGTTACCAGAATGTAATAGTTATTCTTCCCACTGTTTTAGTAAAAGTTGACTCCACAACATCGCACGCTCGCTGTTTATTGGATTCTGGATCCCCGCTGAGTCGTGTCTCGAAAGCTTTCATCGACAAGATGCATTTAATCACCTGTAGTTTACAAGAAGAAACTATCTGCCCAATAGTACAGAAGTCACGATTTGATTCTTCTTCAAAGATTGAGGGAACCTTTTGAGTTGATAACCACATTTCACTTTGCTCACCTACGCAGTCACTTCCAGAATCATACAAAAAACATTTAAAAGATTTATTTTTAGCTGACTGCATATTCTATGAGTCGGCTCCGATAGATATTGTAATTGGGGTTGATCTGTATCCCAAGGTCATGTGTCAAGGGATTTTCTCAAGACCTGGCTTTCCGTCAGCCCAAAGCTCATTATTCGGATAGACTGTTTATGGTCCATGTAGCTTATAAAAAAATAGTAACAGTAATACAAAAATGCACTATAGGGCAGTAACAAGCAAATTACAAAACGAACTTCTTTCTCTTTTTAATTCCATTAAATTTTGAATTTATAATTATCTTAGTTTAAGCGAAAGCCAATTGTTATTAAATAAATTAATTAATTAATAGCTAATATATTGAATTGTAATTTATATAATGAATTAACTAATTTATATATTTGTCATCCAAACCTCTAATTTGTTTTTTCATTTCATTTAATTTCTTTCCATTCATTTCCTATTGGGGTTTGGTGTTTTCTGAGTTACAAAACGATTAACTTTCTTTGTTTAATCGATGGGCTCAAAGATTTTATTATAAATAATATTTCCAACCAGATTCCACGCAAAGGTATTCTACCTGAACGAAATAATTTTTGTAGCTGAGGTAATTTTTGTTGTTGTTTATAATATCTTCCGGCGCACTGTGATATATGTACATAATATTTTTGCGTTGGCACTCAATTTGGAATTGTTTTCGTCACTGAGTTTATCTTTGTGTATTAATATATTTTGGGCTCTTATATACATTCGTATTTGAACTACAAAACACACTTGAATGAACAATTCAAGATATATTATTTATTTAATAAAATATACTTTATGAATTAATTTATAAAATACATAAAAAGTAAATCGCAGGGTGTCTAGACCATATTGCGTGCAAGAAACCAGATTTTTAACAAGTGCATAAGATAATTTATAAGTAATATTTGGTTAATAAAATAGTATTAAAATAAAAGAAGATTTAAATATCAAATAAGTTGTATTTGTTGAGCGATTTTAGAATTTCTATTAAATGATGAGATACTGAACAATCGAGTATTTTCGGTAATGAATTAGCCATTTTGAATATTGGGCATTCAATTAAAAGGTGACGAACATTCATTCATGTTGACAGTTAAATAACGCTTTACCAACTGTACGACATGCAAGTATTACACATTGTGTTCTGGTAAAGTCCCTGAAGTATTTAGGCCTGGTATAAGATATATTGTGCTGCCCGATAAAACTGCTAGTTTTGCCACTCAAGATCTTTTTGTAGTTTGTCTAAGGCCTTGAATATCTTGTTCGCAATATGATGAAACTAGGAACTTCAAAAATCAGTGGTCGATTGATGGCTTCTTTAGCTGCATTATCTGCAAGTTCATTGCCGTCAATGCCAATATGTGATGGTATCCATGAAATAAGAATATGATGGTGAATGTCAGGATATTTTAAAATGGTATCGAAAATTCCACTTTTGTTGTAAAGAATACTTTTGGCAACGCTGAGACTATCTTTTTTTGGGCGGCAAACATAATTACTGCGTTAATAGCAGCAAGTTCAACTGAAAAAATACTCGTAAATATCGGCATTAAGATGCTGTACTACAGAGTAAAAGATATTTTATGTAATAAAGAAATAAAACCTGTCGATCTGGATTCAATCCTTAAGGATATATTATGTGTTGTTTTTAATAGACCAGTAGCAGTTTGAAAACAATCATTTAGAGTGGCATTGATTTTACTTACATTGGCCTTAGATGTCATAAATGGATATGATATGCTGCACCAAACCATATGTTAAGGATTCACAAATATCTATAGCCGTTTCAGCGTATGGACCTTTCTTCTAGGAACATATTAACTTCAAAAAGTTATTGATTTTACGCAATTTTCCGACAATCAGTCTGATGTTTTCATTCCATAATGAATTTTTTGTAAAAATAATTACAAGAATCATTTATAAAAGTTATCTCAGCAAATTCAATACGAATATTAGAAATATTGCAGTTTCTCCAACAAAAATGCAGAGCTTCAGATTTATTTTCAGGTATAAGAGCGCCGCGAGAAGTAGCCCATGTTTGATATTCAAACGAATCAAATTGGCTGCAACAATGTCTGGCAAACCTGATGAAACAGCAAAGATATTGTCTGCATGAATTCCAACAAAATCGACATCCGGTAAGGACTGAATTGATTTAGCTAGGGAATTGATGTACGCAGTAAATATTACCACTGAAAGAGGGGTACTCCATTGGGGAACTCCATTGTTCAAAGGATGTGAATTAGAAAAATGTGCATCAATTTTAACTATAACGGTACGATTCGACAAAAAAAATTTAGTTTTGACATAGAAGAAGATATGCCACATTCACGTAGCTTATTTAATAGAAAAATAGACACAAAATTTTCAAAGGCTTTCTCAATATCCTCCGACAGTACTACACTGTGTTTCCTTTTGGATACATTAAGTTTCAGAATATTTTAAAGTTGATGGCATAGTGAATGAACACCACCCTTAGGTGGAAAAGCATGTTGAACTAAAGAAATTTTTTGTATTGCATGTTTCCAGAATATAGATGCTAATATTTTTTCTAAAATTTTAAATAAAATGTGTATCAAAGATATAGGCCGATATCCTTCAAGTTTAATAGAATTTCTTCCCGGATTTGGAAATTTTTCGATCATGAGGAAAATACTACTATGTAAAATATTAATTTAGAGCTGGACTAGTCTTTTCTTTAAAGAATATTTTTTTTCATGCTAAAATTTATTTATTGTATCTTCAAAAACTGAACTAACAATAAGTATTCAAATCTTAAGTATAAATAAGTATAATTGTTAGGCCCAACCAGTGTCAGACATAAACTTAGTGATAATAATTAATAATACATGAATGTGTTAAGCACAAAAATATTCAAAAAATTCCATCTGAAGTGTGGCGTATTAAGGCCGTAGTATCCCTCTTTTTTAAGCGGATGTGTCCAGTAAAGTTCAAGATATTACGAGCAAGGGGATTAGGATGGGAATCGAGTTTTGTTAAATATTTGTCTGTATATTTTGCAATTTCAGCGGTCACAAGTGGCATATTTAAATCACGATGTAAAATTGAATTTTTCATGTAGCATGGAGCCGATGTTATTAACCTTAAAATTTTGTTTTGCATTCGTTGGATACTCTCTACATTGGAAGCTGAAGCAGTGCCCCATAGCTGAATTCTGTAACACCATATGGGTTTCAAAAGCGACTTGTATATTAAAAGTTTACAATCTAGACAGAGGGTAGAATTTCTACCAATCAGCCAGTGTATTTGGGCTAATTTAAGCTTCATTTGTGTCATCTTAGAGTCAATGTGGTGTTTTCATGTAAGCCGTCGGTCAAGATGTACACCAAGGTATTTCACCTATGAATGTTGAAGAACGACTTGATTGTTGATTCGAATGGGGGAACAAGTGTCTCTTCGTAGGGTAAATGTGTCATGAACACACTTTGTTCATTTACTTTTATTCTCCATAAGTTCAACCACAGCTCCAACAGGTTAATATGTTCCTGAAGATATCGGGATGCCTCGCGAAGGTTTTCATGCATACTAAGGCAGGCTGTATCATCGGCAAAAGTAGAAGTGAGGATTTTACTGCTCAAAGGCATATCACAGGTATAAATCAAATACAAAACTGGCCCCGGTATACTCCGCTGTGGCACACCGGATGAGATAGTTTCGGGCTCACTCATGAAGTCTCCTTCCACAACAGTGAACTTCCGGGCAAGAATGTAACTTTCAAAAAGATTTAGAATGTTTATGGGTACATATGTCTTCAATTTTAAAATTAGGCCTTCGTGCCACACTTTATCAAATGCTTGAGAATCATCAATAAAAAGGGAAGAACAATACTTCTTTTCTTCAAATGTTCTTCTTATGAAATGAACCATTCTATGAGTTTGTTCAATGGTGCTATGCTGACTTCTAAACCCAAATTGATGGTCTGGTATGCACCCATTATCAGCTAGAATTGGGGACAATTTTGTCATGAGCAGTTTTTCGAAGAGTTTTGAAATTGTTGACAGCAAACTTATTGACCTATATGACTCAGCCTTAGTAAGATCTTTGCCCGCCTTTGGAATCATTTTGACCATGGCAAGTTTCCAGCTGTGTGGATAATACTCCAGTCGTAAAATGCCATTAAAAATAAATAACAGGATTCTAATAGCAATACAAGCAAATTCATCAGCATCTTGTTACTAATTCCATCAATACCCGGGGCTTTCTTTGGATTGGTTTCAGCAATTAGTTTTTGTACATCACGCATCTTAAACTTTATGGGTTGAGGGGGCAGAGCAACTCGAAAAATCAACAGCACCAGTACATGTGTTTGGGGTAAATACGTGTTTTAAATGCTCAGCAAATATGTTACCTTTTTCAGTATTGTTTATTGCCCAACCTCCGGTAGAAGTGCGCAGGGGTGGTTTAAACTCAACGGGTGTTTTAAGTTTTCTAGCAGCGCGCCACAAGGAGTAATTAAATGCTGCTGTAACATCGAGACCTTCCAGATAGTTCTTAAGAGAAGCAGATTTTTCAGATGCAAGCAACTCTTGGAGTCGTTTAGTGCATTCTCTAAGTCTAATTTTATGTTGGGGTGATCTGTGCTGTTGCCATTG
>OY812998.1:78325918-78405918 GCA_963681545.1 Germaria angustata | reverse complement strand
TAAAATGGTTCTTAATTTTTCCATTTGCCTATTTATATATAGAGTAGAATAAAAAATACATTCTGAACTTCTACTGACAATCTATCAAACAAAAAATCAAGCGAATACGTTGAGTTTAGGTCAGTTAAAATGGTTCTTAATTTTTCCATTTGCCTATTTATATATAGAGTAGAATAAAAAATACATTCTGAACTCCTCCTACTGACAATCTATGAAACAAAAAATCAAGCGAATACGTTGAGTTTAGGTCAGTTAAAATGGTTATTAATTTTTCCACTTACCTATTTATATATAGAGTAGAATAAAAAATACATTCTGAACTCCTCCTATTGACAATCTATCAAACAAACCAAAAATCAAGCGAATGCGTTGAGTTTAGGTCAGTTAAAATGGTTGTTAATTTTTCCACTTGCCTATTTATATATAGAGTAGAATAAAAAATACATTCTGAATTCCTCCTACTGACAATATATGAAACAAAAAATCAAGCGAATACGTTGAGTTGAGGTCAGTTAAAATGGTTCTTAATTTTTCCACTTACCTATTTATATATAGAGTTGAATAAAAAATATATTCTGAACTCCTCCTATTGACAATCTATCAAAAAAAAAAAAAAAAAAAAAAAAAAAAAAACTAGCGAATACGTTGAGTTTAGGTCAGTTGAAATGGTTCTTAATTTTTCCATCTGCCTATTTATATATAGAGTAGAATAAAAAATACATTCTGAACTCCTCCTACTGACAATCTATCAAACAAAAAATCAAGCGAATACGTTGAGCTTAGGTCAGTAAAAATGGTTCTTAATTTTTCCACTTGCCTATTTATATATAGAGTAGAATAAAAAATACATTCTGAACTCCTCCTATTGACAATCTATCAAACAAACCAAAAATCAAGCGAATGCGTTGAGTTTAGGTCAGTTAAAATGGTTCTTAATTTTTCCACTTGCCTATTTATATATAGAGTAGAATAAAAAATACATTCTGGACTCATCCTATTGACAATCTATCAAACAAACAAAAAAGCGAGCGAATATGTTTAGTTTAGGGCAGTTAAAATGGTTCTTAATTTTTCCACTTGCCTATTTATATATAGAGTAGAATAAAAAATACATTCTGAATTCCTCCTATTGACAATCTATCAAACAAACCAAAAATCAAGCGAATGCGTTGAGTTTAGGTCAGTTAAAATGGTTCTTAATTTTTCCACTTGCCTACTTATATATAGAGTAGAATAAAAAATAAATTCTGAACTCATCCTATTAACAATCTATCAGACAAACAAAAAAGCGAGCGAATACGTTGATTTTAGGGCAGTTAAAATGGTTCTTAATTTTTCCACTTGCCTATTTATATATAGAGTAGAATAAAAAATACATTCTGAATTCCTCCTACTGACAATCTATGAAACAAAAAATCAAGCGAATACGTTGAGTTTAGGTCAGTTAAAATGGTTATTAATTTTTCCACTTACCTATTTATATATAGAGTTGAATAAAAAATATATTCTGAACTCCTCCTATTGACAATCTATCAAAAAAAAAAAAAAAAAAAAAAAAAAAAAAAAAAAAAGCGAGCGAATACGTTGAGTTTAGGTCAGTAGAAATGGTTCTTAATTTTTCCATTTGCCTATTTATATATAGAGTAGAATAAAAAATACATTCTGAACTCCTCTTATTGACAATCTATCAAAAAAAAAAGAAAAAAAGCGAATACGTTGAGTTTAGGGCAGTTGAAATGGTTCTTAATTTTTCCATTTGCCTATTTATATATACAGTAGAATAAAAAATATATTCTGAACTCCTCATATTGACAATCTATCAAACAAACCAAAAATCGAGCGAATACGTTGGGTTTAGGTCAGTTAAAATGGTTCTTAATTTTTCCATTTGCCTATTTACATATAGAGTAGAATAAAAAATACATTCTGAACTTCTCCTATTGACAATCTATCAAACAAACCAAAAATCAAGCGAATGCATTGAGTTTAGGGCAGTTAAAATGGTTCTTAATTTTTCCACTTGCCTATTAATATATAGAGTAGAATAAAAAATACATTCTGGACTCATCCTATTGACAATCTATCAAACAAACAAAAAAGCAAGCGAATACGTTGAGTTTAGGGCAGTTAAAATGGTTCTTAATCTTTCCACTTGCCTATTTATATATAGAGTAGAATAAGAAATACATTCTGAATTCCTCCTACTGACAATCTATGAAACAAAAAATCAAGCGAATACGTTGAGTTTAGGTCAGTTGAAATGGTTCTTAATTTTTCCATTTGCCTATTTATATATAGAGTAGAATAAAAAATACATTCTGAACTCCTCTTATTGACAATCTATAAAAAAAAGCGAATACGTTGAGTTTAGGGCAGTTGAAATGGTTCTTAATTTTTCCATTTGCCTTTTTATATATATAGAGTAGAATAAAAAATACATTCTGAACTCCTCCTATTGACAATCTATCAAACAAAAAATCAAGCGAATACGTTGAGTTTAGGTCAGTTAAAATGGTTCTTAATTTTTCCATTTGCCTATTTATATATAGAGTAGAATAAAAAATGCATTCTGAACTCCTCCTACTGACAATCTATGAAACAAAAATCAAGCAAATACGTTAAGTTTAGGTCAGTTAAAATGGTTCTTAATTTTTCCATTTGCCTATTTATATATAGAGTAGAATAAAAAATACATTCTGAACTTCTCCTACTGACAATCTATCAAACAAAAAATCAAGCGAATACGTTGAGTTTAGGTCAGTTAAAATGGTTCTTAATTTTTCCATTTGCCTATTTATATATAGAGTAGAATAAAAAATACATTCTGAACTCCTCCTACTGACAATCTATGAAACAAAAAATCAAGCGAATACGTTGAGTTTAGGTCAGTTAAAATGGTTCTTAATTTTTCCACTTGCCTATTTATATATAGAGTAGAATAAAAAATACATTCTGAACTCCTCCTATTGACAATCTATCAAACAAACCAAAAATCAAGCGAATGCGTTGAGTTTAGGTCAGTTAAAATGGTTCTTAATTTTTCCACTTGCCTATTTATATATAGAGTAGAATAAAAAATACATTCTGGACTCATCCTATTGACAATCTATCAAACAAACAAAAAATCGAGCGAATACGTTTATTTTAGGGCAGTTAAAATGGTTCTTAATTTTTCCACTTGCCTATTTATATATAGAGTAGAATAAAAAATACATTCTGAATTCCTCCTATTGACAATCTATCAAACAAAAAATCAAGCGAATACGTTGAGTTTAGGTCAGTTAAAATGGTTATTAATTTTTCCACTTACCTATTTATATATAGAGTAGAATAAAAAATATATTCTGAACTCCTCCTATTGACAATCTATCAAACAAACCAAAAATCAAGCGAATACGTTGAGTTTAGGTCAGTTAAAATGGTTCTTAATTTTTCCATTTGCCTATTTATATATAGAGTAGAATAAAAAATACATTCTGAACTTCTACTGACAATCTATCAAACAAAAAATCAAGCGAATACGTTGAGTTTAGGTCAGTTAAAATGGTTCTTAATTTTTCCATTTGCCTATTTATATATAGAGTAGAATAAAAAATACATTCTGAACTCCTCCTATTGACAATCTATCAAACAAACCAAAAATCAAGCGAATGCGTTGAGTTTAGGTCAGTTAAAATGGTTGTTAATTTTTCCACTTGCCTATTTATATATAGAGTAGAATAAAAAATACATTCTGGACTTCTACTGACAATCTATCAAACAAAAAATCAAGCGAATACGTTGAGTTTAGGTCAGTTAAAATGGTTCTTAATTTTTCCATTTGCCTATTTATATATAGAGTAGAATAAAAAATACATTCTGAACTCCTCCTATTGACAATCTATCAAACAAACCAAAAATCAAGCGAATGCGTTGAGTTTAGGTAAGTTAAAATGGTTCTTAATTTTTCCACTTGCCTATTAATATATAGAGTAGAATAAAAAATACATTCTGGACTCATCCTATTGACAATCTATCAAACAAACCAAAAATCAAGCGAATGCGTTGAGTTTAGGTAAGTTAAAATGGTTCTTAATTTTTCCACTTGCCTATTAATATATAGAGTAGAATAAAAAATACATTCTGGACTCATCCTATTGACAATCTATCAAACAAACAAAAAAGCGAGCGAATACGTTGAGTTTAGGGCAGTTAAAATGGTTCTTAATTTTTCCACTTGTCTATTTATATATAGAGTAGAATAAAAAATACATTCTGAATTCCTCCTACTGACAATCTATGAAACAAAAAATCAAGCGAATACGTTGAGTTTAGGTCAGTTAAAATGGTTATTAATTTTTCCACTTACCTATTTATATATAGAGTTGAATAAAAAAAATATTCTGAACTCCTCCTATTGACAATCTATCAAAAAACAAAAAAAAAAAAACAAGCGAATACGTTGAGTTTAGGTCAGTAGAAATGGTTCTTAATTTTTCCATTTGCCTATTTATATATAGAGTAGAATAAAAAATACATTCTGAACTCCTCTTATTGACAATCTATCAAAAAAAAAAGAAAAAAAGCGAATACGTTGAGTTTAGGGCAGTTGAAATGGTTCTTAATTTTTCCATTTGCCTATTTATATATAGAGTAGAATAAAAAATACATTCTGAACTCCTCCTATTGACAATCTATCAAACAAACCAAAAATCGAGCGAATACGTTGGGTTTAGGTCAGTTAAAATGGTTCTTAATTTTTCCATTTGCCTATTTACATACAGAGTAGAATAAAAAATACATTCTGAACTTCTCCTATTGACAATCTATCAAACAAACCAAAAATCAACCAAATGCATTGAGTTTAGGTCAGTTAAAATGGTTCTTAATTTTTCCACTTGCCTATTAATATATAGAGTAGAATAAAAAATACATTCTGGACTCATCCTATTGACAATCTATCAAACAAACAAAAAAGCGAGCGAATACGTTGAGTTTAGGGCAGTTAAAATGGTTCTTAATTTTTCCACTTGCCTATTTATATATAGAGTAGAATAAAAAATACATTCTGAATTCCTCCTACTGACAATCTATGAAACAAAAAATCAAGCGAATACGTTCAGTTGAGGTCAGTTAAAATGGTTCTTAATTTTTCCACTTACCTATTTATATATAGAGTTGAATAAAAAATATATTCTAAACTCCTCCTATTGACAATCTATCAAAAAAAAAAAAAAAAAAAAAAAACTAGCGAATACGTTGAGTTTAGGTCAGTTGAAATGGTTCTTAATTTTTCCATCTGCCTATTTATATATAGAGTAGAATAAAAAATACATTCTGAACTCCTCCTACTGACAATCTATAAAAATATATACAACCAACTACCCATGGAGAAATATGTCTGCAACAGTTCACAAAACCCTTTATCATGGAGAAGATATTATTAAATATCATTGGTGCCACTTGGAGATCTTTCAGAGGAGGTTCAGGAAAAAAGGAACAAGGATTACAGATTTTATAGAGAGCACAATACTAGAAAAATTTTACGAAATTCCACAAATGAAGATCTATTTAATATATTATTGGCAACGTTAGATCCGTTCATCTCCAATATTCGAAATAAATGGAAAGTGGAACATGGGGATTTGGATGAAGAAGCCAAAAAACTACTAAAGAACAGAAATAGCACAGAGCAAAACATAGAATATTTGCAATCAATATTTGTGTCAAATGAATAATAGTTATAATTGCCTTTCATTGCTATTTAAGTACGAAAAACATAGTATTAGTAAAAAAATAATAATAAATAGAACCTACTTTAACAGCAAAAAATAAAAATTTTTTCTGTGGTAACAGCAAAATCTCCAGTTAATTTTACTATTTTTTTGAGTATAAACATTTTTTTGAGTGTAAAAATTTTTTTTGAGTGTAACATTAAAAAAACTCCATTATCCCAAAAAATAATTACAATTATTATTAAGTTCCAAATATAAAATTTTTTAATATGCAAATAAAAGAAATAAACCCATATTTCACTCCAAAAGTTAAAAAAAAACAAAAGTTCAACTTTGACCTAGAAGTCCTTAAGAAGTACTCAATCAATTTTAATGTAATTAAAACTGAGTCAAGCTGAGCTAAATATCTATTCATTAAAAAAAATTACTTCAATATTTTGATCGGTTCAAAAGTTACAGAATTTTGGCCAATGAAAAATGATTTTCAGCCACTGTGCGGCGTTATTAATGAAGAAACAATAAATACAATATTTAAATGCATGTTTTGGTTTTGGTAAATACATATGTACATATGTATGTACATACATGAATCTTCTACTTCCTTTTTTTATTTTATTTAACTATCATCACAGCACTTTAAAATATAGTAAAATTTTTATACATATAATATTGAGAATTACACTTAAAAGTATTTCAAAAAATAAATTTCATTTAAAATAGCAAGAGGAAACAATTATATAACTAAACTATTTACAGGTTCAAGTAAAAAAAAGATAGTAAATACCTTATTTCTACAAAAGGAATTTTAAGAAGTTCTAAGGCCAGCTATTAAAAGATCTTAAGGGTGAATATGTTCAAGTGCTAACTCTGCAATTTTCATATTATATTATAATTTGAATATCTGTTTCCACTTTAAAATCTTTGTGTAATTTTGTTGGTTACTGTTAGAAATAAATCTTTTTTGAATTCTGTATGGAGACGACTGCTTCGGTAACGTCTTGGTAGATTGTATGTAATTTTTAGGTTATTTTGAATAATTTGGAGTTTTTTAAAAGCGTTTTCACACATACTGTTGACCATATTTGACATCCGTATGTCATTATCGGTCTTATACACATTTTATATAGAAAAATTTTGTTTTTGTTATTTAATATTGATTTCCGATTTAGAAGTGGAAATAAAGCTCTACCACATCTGATTGCTTTTGTGCATGTTTGCAGGACATGATTCTTAAATGTAAGTTTTTTATCTAAGATAATCCCCAAGTATTTAACGGAGTCTGTAATAGATATATGTACTCCATGAATAATGAGCCTGTTACTAGGTATACGTTTCGCTGATTTGTTAAATGGGAATATAATTGCTTGTGTTTTAGCTTCATTAATTTTAATCTTCCATTTTGCAAAGTAGTTTTTGGCATGAGTTAGTGCTTTTTTCATTTTTTTAACAATAGCGTTTGAGACTGTTCCTGTCGCTAATAATGAAGTATCATCTGCATACCATGCTGCAGGGTAATCTTTTAGTAATTTGTAGTCGGAAATAAATATTGAGTACAAAGTTGGAGATAACACAGAACCTTGCGGAACCCCTGCTAATATATTCCGTTCTCTAGAGCATTTATCATTTATTTGGACCCCGGAAGATCTTTCTTTTAAGAAACTTCTTATTATCTTTTGTAGGTCTATTGGGTATCCAAATTTATGAAGCTTATATATTAGTCCATCATGCCATATGGAGTCGAATGCTTTTTGGATATCTAACAAAACCATTCCTGTACTTTTTCTATTCCTTTTGTTTTGCTGTATGATGTTTATAATTCTTTTTACTTGATGAATGGTTGAATGTCCTTTTCTTAATCCAAACTGTTCTTCTTGTATGATGTTATTATTCTCTGTAAAATCATTAAATCTGTTTAATATTATTTTTTCAAATACCTTATCCAGGAACTTTTGGTTCTTTGTTTGGCTTAGGAATTGGTATCACTTTTACAATCTTTAATTATTTAGGAAAATAACAGTTTTTCAAACACCAATTATAACCTTTCGCAACAAGATCAAAGAAAGTGTCTTGAGTACAATAGAATTAATTTCATTAACACCTGGTGCTTTTGAGTTTTTCACAGTACTTACATATGTAGTATTTTACTTCATCTTTGGTTGTCAGTTGCAGAGAATTATTTATGGCTAGCTGATTATCCAACCATTCAATATGCTTTGATACCTTCCTATCAAAATTTGTTGTAATATTGCCTGAGGCGTTATGCACTTTTTCAATAACGTCTGTTACTACGTTTATACGCACGTCTTATTTGCAAATAAAAAAGAAGAATGTTGCCGTATAACTTTTTTATTGTAACTTATTAACTCACTTAAACAAGTCGTGAATAACGACACTATTTGCAAATAAAAAGTAAGACGTTGCCACTTCATGAACGGTTTTTGTGTTTTACTTACCAAACAATCATATTTTCGTCACATGGCATCACTAATAATAACACAAGTTCTGTATGCAATTTCCCGTATAAACAGTGTATTAGTTATTTGCAAATAGTTCTATTTGCAAATAAGACGTGCGTATAAACGTGGTATGTAATGATGTTTGCTTTTTGAATTGTAGTATGGACACTAGCGTCATCTATTGTAAAATTTTCACACGTCTTACTTTCCCCTTAATTGCTTTAGTCAACTTCCAAAACTTCTTATTGCCAGGTGGCAACCTCTGCAAAAAAGAATACCAGCTGATGTTTTTGTCTTCTTTAACATGAAAATTTACAAACATTAATTATACCACGTTTATACGCACGCCTTATTTGCAAATAGAACTATTTGCAAATAACTAACTGACTGTTTATACGGGAAATCGCATACAGAACTTATGTTATTGTTAGTGACGCCAGGTGACGAAAATATGCTTGTTTGGAAAGCTGCTATAAAAAAAATATAAAACTGAAAGAATTAATAAAAAATTTAAAAAAGTTATACGGCAACATCTTTTTTATTTGCAAATAAGACGTGCGTATAAACGTAGTAATAATAGTCAGCTGTTTTAAGATGCATGTGAATAAATTTGTTTCTGCAGTATTGGTGCATCGTTGCAATTTTCGTCTGTATTTATTTCTTTGTTTAGAGGACTCCTGAAGAATAAATGTGATTTCAGATAAGACTGCTTCAATATTTGATTTGGTGAGCACCGCTGTTCTAAACCTTTATTTTTTGTATCATTGTCTACCCATTTACTTACTTCTTTCCATTTTTCTGTTTTATATAACGGCATTTTCATCCTATGCTCAGTGATTCTGCCATAAATCTTGCAAATTTCGGGTACATGATTTGACTTGAGCAGTTTTGGAATGGTTTGTAAATGCGATATATCTAGAACTGAATATGTAAGCAAAATATCTACAGTGGAGGATTGTGTGGCTATTGTGTTTTGGCTAAATCTGGTAAATGTGTCAGGAGAGCGTACAAAATACTGCGAGTTTAGCTGATAATTGTAAAGGCTGTTTTTTGTTTTGCAAACAACCCCAGTTAATTTGTTGGGCGTTAAAATCTCCAAAAATAAAGAACTCAGTCGTTGCCTCAGTTATTTTGTCTAAGTTTGTTGTGTACTTTGGACAATAGGCCGAGATAAATCTAATTGTTTTGTTGTTTATTTTTACTAATCATGAAATATTTTCTAATATTGAGATTGAATATTTAGGAGCTCTTTCATGAGGAATTGGAGCTTCTATCGCTATAAGAACACCTCCACCAAGTGTTATTCCGTCCTCTCGATAGATTTTGTAGTTTCTGATTTTGAATTTGTGTCGAATTTTCAGAAATGTTTCATTAATTAATATAATATCTATTTGTTTTTTATTTGAAAATGTTCTAATTCTAATATTGATGCAGAATTTGTTATACCTTGAGCATTCCACTGCATAACCTTAAAGGTGAATTTACCCATTCGTTCTGAACGAAATTCTTGTTGTGAGAGAATTCTAGTTTACTGAGAGTGTGCTCATAAAAGATTCACCCACATCGAACAATGTTCTGGAGAAACAAAGCTACCATATGGAACAACTCTGTAAATGATGTGTGTTACTTTTACAATCAATCATCACAGTAGCAGATGATTGCAATTTGCTGTTCTAAATTAAAAAAATTTTTGTAAAATAAAAAAATGTACAAATGAATAAAAGTCGAGTGCATGTTCTAATAGCTATTTTGTTAAATAAATATTAAAAATTTACAAATATACTCTGTATATTATTATACATACATATGTAGATATAATATGAAGTGGCAGCTCATTTCAATTTTGCATAAAAAATGTATGTAACTGGCAGCACAGTTCAATTCGTTCGGACGATAATTAAAATTAATGCTCTAAACACATAGACGACAGCAGACTTCACGACTTCACGGCTTCAAATGCTGCCAACTTCAAATGCTGCTCTGAAGTCAGCTTCATAATTATTTTGAAGACAGCAACAGCATAATAATCACCTGATGTGTATTTTAGCAATACAAATTTCAGGGATGCCGGATATATATTTTATAATGAATAAAATTAAAGTAATTGATAAAAAATGTAATAATATCACGAAAAACTATAAAAAAACATAAATTTATTTCTTTATTGTATTTTTGTAATATTCTTTTATGTTTAATATTTAAAAAAGTTTTGTTTTTATTTTTCCAATTTATATATATATATATATATATATATATATATATATATATATATATATACATATATATATATATATATATATATATATATATATATATATATATATATATATATATATATAGGCAACACTATATTTGTTTAATGCTGCCCGTCAAAATAGAAAATAGCCTAAGTTGGCAGCAGCAGCAAATGCTGTCGTGCAGTCGTGCTGCTGTGCTGCCGTTAAAATAATCGTTTTCATTTAATTACATGGATTTTATTTTTGACATATTGCTGCTTGCTGTCTGCTGTCGTCTATGTGTTTAGAGCTTAAACCAATTCAAGAAAAAATTGTTCCGCATTAAATTTACTCTCTTTCTCTCTCCCTCAAAAATAGAGACGTCC
The DNA here is from genome assembly GCA_963681545.1 of Germaria angustata. Lineage (NCBI taxonomy): Eukaryota > Metazoa > Arthropoda > Insecta > Diptera > Tachinidae > Germaria > Germaria angustata. The sequence continues at coordinate 78,395,146 of OY812998.1, read as the reverse complement.
AACTACATATAAAAGAAGCGTTCGAAACGTTCAGAATGAATGGGTGAATTCACCTTAAGGCTCCATATTGATTGATTATATGACATAACGAAGCATATTACCTAGTACTCTTAATTTATCGTTCTTGGATTTGCATTTTTCTAAAGCATCAAGTGCTACGAAATAAATCTCTAATATTTTTTTGTTACTAATATTATTATCCTCATTTTGGTGATTTTTGGCATCTGTAGCAGCATACGAAACTTTTTTATTGTTACCTGTTATGTTTTGAATACTAACATGATGATGTTGTTGTTCTTCTTCTTCTTCCTCATCTGGTGGGTAAGAGCCTACAATTCTTTGAGAGGTAAATCTGTTTGGACGTTTACTGCTTGTACTTTGTGGCGTATTTCCATACACTCCTTTCTGGACGGATAGAGAGGGTCATCTGGTCTGTGATTGACGTTTTTTAAATTTCTTTGCAATTTAAACATTTGTAGATAACAGGGCCATTTGTAGATGTTTTACTTAGTTAGCAGTTAACATAATCGTATTCTGTGACAGTTGGCTGATCCATGTCCATACATTGTGCATTTTGAACTTTATATTTGTTACTTTACGTTTCGTGATTTGATCTCTAAAAAATTCGATCATATACAGAGCATCATCAGCATCACAGAATATACACAGAATACCCAACTTTGACGTATAAAAAGGGTCCGAATCATATTTTGCATAAACTTTGTATAACGTGCATAAAGTTTGTGCGAAGAGATATCTATATAAAAACAAATAGCTTTGCTATCTCTTTTTCACAAACTTTATGCACGTTTTCAAAGTTGTCGGGTCTAGGTAGTTTATGATCAGCATTCGATCGGGATGTTTGAACTTCATTTATGCTAGCAAGTTCTATATTAAATGTATATTTAAACTTATCGGTAATTGTTTTCATATCAATTCTGGGCAAACCAAACAGCATCAGTTTAAAACTCTTGTTGTCTTTCACTGGGTGTGTGAAGAACTGCATCTTTACATGCTTCAATTTCTTAATAGTTTCATCAAACTCCGCTAATGTGTTTGGGATTACTTTTGTTCCAATATACATTTTTTTATATTTCTTACTTTTACCTAAGAGTTTCATTACTGCTGTAAAATGTTTTTTTCCACTAATATTTATTTATTGTATCTTCAAAAACTGAACTAACAATAAGTATTCAAATCTTAAGTATAGATATAATAATTAGGCCCAACCAGTGTCGGATATAAACTTAGTGATATTAATTAATAATACATAAGAGTCGTGTTAAGCACAAAAGTATTTTCAAAAAGTTTCATCTGGAGTGTTGCGTATTAAGGCCGTAGTATCCCTCTTTTTTAAACGGATGTGTCCAGTAAAGTTCAAGATGTTACGAGCAAGAGGATTAGGATGGGACTCTAGTTTTGTCAAATATTTGCCTGCATATGTTGCAATTTCAGCGGTCACAAGTGGCATATTTAAATCACGATGTAAAATTGAATTTTTCATGTACCATGGAGCGGATGTGATTAACCTTAAAAATTTGTTTTGCCTTCGTTGGATTCTCTCTACATTGGAAGCTGAAGCAGTGCCCCATAGCTGAATTCCGTAAGTTTCAGGTATTTCACCTGTGAATGTTGAGGAACAACTTGATTGTTGACTCGAATGGGGGAACAAGTATCTCTTTGTACAAGTATCTCTTTGTACTTTTATTCTCCATAAGTTCAACCACAGTTCCAACAGGTTAATAATTTCCTGAAGATAACGGGATGCCTCGTGAGGGTTTTCATGTATACTAAGGCAGGCTGTATCATCGGCAAATGTAGAAGTGAGGATATTACTGCTCAAAGGCATATCATAGGTATAAATCAAATACAAACTGGCCCCAGTATACTCCCCTGTGGCACACCGGATGAGATAGTTTCGGGCACACTCATGAAGTCTCCTTCCAAAACAGTGAACTTGCGAGCATGAATGTGCCTTTCCAAAAGATTTACAATGTTTATTGGTAGATATGTCTTCAGTTTTAAAATTAGGCCTTCATGCCACACTTTATCAAATGCTTGAGAAAAATCAATAAAGAGGGAAGAACAATGAGTTTGTTCAATGGTGCTATGCTGACTTCTAAAACCAAATTGATGGTCCGGTATGCACCCATTATTAGTTAGAATTGGGGACAATTTTGTCATTAGTAGCTTTTCGAAGAGCTTTGAAATTGTTGACAATAAACTTATTGGCCGATATGACTCAGCCTTATTAAGATCTTTGCCCGCCTTAGGAATCATTTTGATCATGGCAAGTTTCCAGCTGTGTGGATAATACTCCAGTCGTAAAATGCCATTCAAAATAAATAACAGGATTCTAATAGCAACACGAGGCAAATTCATCAGCATCTTGTTTATGTAAAGCAATTAAAGGATGATGATCCGACCTGCTTTGAACATATTGATAATTTAAAATTTTTTCATGACTCTAGTAAAACATTTTATGGAAGTGATAATGTGTAGACTATTTTGTTATCCTTTTTTGTTTAAATACTCAACTTTAATTTCATATTTTGTAAATTTGATTCATACCTTTTTATTATTAAATATTTGCTTTGTTTTTCATGCTAGGTTTCTACCAATTTTATACACATTTGAGTAGTTCGAGTACTGTAATTGGTAGTTCCAGAGATATAACGATGAACATGGTTGATATCTTGGCTAAGCAAAGGCGGGGTTTCTCTGTCTGTCATATTAATGCACAGAGTTTAATTAATAAAATATACGAATTTAGACTTATATTTGAAAAGTCAAATGTGGATATTGTATGTGTTTCTGAGACATGGTTTAATCCTGCTACGCCTGATTCCCTAATTTGCCTCGACGGTTACACAGTATTTAGAAATGACAGAAGTAGTCATGCTGGTGGTGTTGCTGTTTATGTTAAGAACCATATTGCTTGTAAAGTTTGTTGTAAGTCAAATACTGAAGTCCCAGTTGACTCTCATCCAAATACGTCTGCTAGATTACAAATGGTGGAGTTTATATTTATTGAAGTCATATATAATAGACGAATGTTGGTTGGCTGTACCTACAGGCTTGTAAAGTTTGTTGTAAGTGAAATACTGAAGTCCCAGTTGACTCTCATCCAAACATGAATGTTGGTTGGCTGTACCTACAGGCCTAATCGTAGAGTGTGTTTTTCTAATTTCCTTCTTGAGTTGGAGGCGTTGTCAGTAGGATACAATGATATAATTATAACTGGAGATATAACTGGAAATATAATTATAACTGGAGAACTCAAATATACTTGTGGAAACGACTCTGATCGATAACATGGCTTTTATGGGTCTTAAACTAACAAACTGTTCTCATCCAACACACTTCACTACTACTGCAAACACTTTACTGGACTTATTTTTTGTTAATGACATATCAAAAGTGCTGCTTTATGATCAGATCTATGCACCATGCTTTTCTGCACATGATCTAATATTTTTGTCTTATGACTTTGTAATCAAACCAATTGAGAAAAAATCTTATTCTTATAGAGATTTCAGAAATGTAAATTATTTTTTTCCCCCTTATCGTGTTTGGCGATTTTCGACTGCAAATTCAACAGTTTGTAATAGACTAAAGATACCGAGCAACATTTTTCTTTAATCTAGTACTAAACGTCGAAGTCGTAGGCGAATTTCGCCAAACAAAATAAGGCCCATTATATGAAAAATTATATGAAATTAATTGGGATAACATATATTATCTTCTTTCTGCCGATGAGAAACTGGACTTTCTTGAAGAAAATCTGCTACAAATTTATGATCAAACTGTTCCTTTGATAACAAAACCTCAATTGGTGTTAAAAAGCCATGGTTTTCGAGAAGAAGAAAAACATGGCGGACGATTCAGGAAATCCGCATTGGTAAGGTAAATATAAACGTCAGTTGCCCGCTTAATGGAGACGAATTAAACGCTACTTTTACAAATGTGCCTAAAATAAATGTGAACAATTATATTAACCCTACAAAGACAACGTTATATTTTTGTACGTTAAAGATAACGATACGTCTGAGAGACGTATAGTTTTTCACATCCTTTTAAGGACTTTATAGAAATAAAAATTGATATTTTTCTTATGGAATTCTTTCATTTATTATGTTTTCTCTTTAACAACATAAAAATTTTATAAATAAATATAAAATAAAAAAAAATAACAGCCAATGCAATAGAGATTACAAATTAACATAAAATAAAATGCCTCTTTCAAAGGACTCAAAAATAATTATTAATAAAATAAAAAGTATATATTTTTTTAAATTCATTTAGTTATTTGCATATAATACAAGTTTTATAAATAAAAAAAAATCTGATTATTGTATCATTATATGCAAGTGTTACAGACTAGATTTTTGTGTTCTCCACACACAGGTGTTTGACATTTGTCACATGACATTTTGGACATTCTTCGAATTTTGAAGGACAAAATCCACAATATCTTCTCTTTTTAGGAACAGGTTGATTTTCGTTATTGTTGGTATCGATTTTGGCTTCACCGGGAACTAAATTTTGAATGCTGTCACGCAAGGATTTTGACAAAGTCGGAGCTTCGAGCCTCATTTGCATCCAAGGAGTTGTTAGGGACAATGAAAGTTTTTTCATGTATTCTCTTCGACTCAAAGGCTTTTGATTAGCAGAAATCATGTTATGAGAATAAATCACGTAGGAGTTTATAAATGTTATATTCAACATTCCATAAAATACTGCCATTGGCCATCTGCATGTTTTCCTAGAACATGACATCTGCGAGCACATTTGGTCAAATGTATCGACACCGCCTTTTGTTTAGTTGTAATATAATATCATATCTAGTTTTCCTGTTTTTTCATCAATGATACCTTTTTCGTTGCAAGATGATAGTAAATAAACCATTTTGGATGGCTTCGGTTTATAGGATAGTAATGTTAAGGGTCCATCATAACAAAACGCTGAAGTTCCAACCCGCCGTTCTCTCGAATTTTTTATTTCCTCTGGTATTTCCCGTTTGTTCGATCTTATTGTTCCGACAAGAGTCAAATTGTATGGCTGCTTAAGCAAAGTTTTTGCTAAGGGAACAGATGTAAACCAGTTATCACAGGTAATGTTTTGAGAAGTTCCATGAATAGGTCGCGAGAGCTCTTTGACATAATATTCTCCTAATGGGACTCCAGATGTGTTCGTGCTTTTGCCGAGATATGGAATAGCATTTATCATATATTTTGTTGTACTATCGCATATCATTGGTAGTTTGATTCCGTATTTTTCGGGCTTGTTAGGAATATAAATGTTGAATGGACAACGACCTCGAAATCCTAACAATTGTTCATCAACAGTTGTATGTGATCCCGGAACGTAATTTTCCTGACATTGTTTTATTAGCAAATTCCATATCTTTCTGATAGGAATAAATGCATCATTGGGCATCATTTCAGAAATGTAAATTATTTTTTTCCCCCTTATCGTGTTTGGCGATTTTCGACTGCAAATTCAACAGTTTGTAATAGACTAAATATACCGATTAACATTTTTCTTTAATCTAGTACTAAACGTCGAAGTCGTAGGCGAATTTCGCCAAACAAAATAAGGCCAATTATATGACAAATTATATGAAATTAATTGGGATAACATATATTATCTTCTTTCTGCCGATGAGAAACTGGACTTTCTTGAAGAAAATCTGCTACAAATTTATGATCAAACTGTTCCTTTGATAACAAAACCTCAATTGGTGTTAAAAAGCCATGGTTTTCGAGAAGAAGAAAAACATGGCGGACGATTCAGGAAATCCGCATTGGTAAGGTAAATATAAACGTCAGTTGCCCGCTTAATGGAGACGAATTAAACGCTACGTTTACAAATGTGCCTAAAATAAATGTGAACAATTATATTAATAGCAATTTTTATAATACAGCAGCCTTGTCAGATCAAGAGCAGCGATTTGAATTTGCATGTGTGAGTCAAGCTGAAGTTTTCTCTGCTTTTTCTTCAGTTACATCTTACGCAATTGGGTATGACAACATTCATCCTATATTTCTGCGAACTGTCTTGCCTTTTCTTATCCCTTACATAACTGAGGTTTTTAATAACATCATAATGACGAGCACTTTCCCTTCTAAATGGAAACATGCAAAAGTTGTACCTGTACCAAAGGCGAATAGAGAATTTGGACCTGTTTCAATCTTATGCTACATGTCTAAAGTTCTGGAAAAGTTACTTTTTTATCAAATCAGTGACTACATCAATAAGTACAAGCTGCTGAATAATTGGCAATCAGGTTTTCGTTCAGGGCACAGCTGCATAACTGCTCTATCTGAAGTAACAGAAAATCTAAGATTTGGATTAGAAGATAACAAATTATTTCTTTTTATTCTGCTTGGCCATTCTAAAGCTTTTGATACGGTACGTCATCTGACGTTATGCATGAAGTAATGTAATTTCTTTAACTTTTCAAGAAGTTCATGTCACCTTATCTCCACATATTTTGAAAACCGAACACAATCTGTTTGTATTGATAATGTATTGTCTAAACCGTTGAAGCTTAAAGGAGGTGTACCACAGGGATCTATTCTTGGACCACTTTTATTTTCATTATTTGCCAATGACCTTCCGGCACAACTTTTATATTGTAAGATCCATATATATGCAGACGATGTACAGTATACCTTGGTTGTTCGGAACAATCTATCGATGAGTGTGTTCATAAAATCAATTATGACTTGAGCAAAATACATCGATGGGCGTTGGCAAACGGCCTCTGCTTGAATCCTCAAAAGTCTAAGTGCATGGTGATTCATAAAGGAGCAAATAGTCCAGTTATCGACCATAATATTCTCATTGACAATCAGATAATTCCAATCGTGTCATCGGCCAAAAATTTGGGAATAACTTTCAACAGCAACCTGAAATGGACAGATCATGTGAAGACTATTGTCGCCCAGACGTATGTCAAGCTTCGCTCGCTGTGGTCTACTCAGCCATTTACACCACTGAGGATAAGATTGCTATTGGCTAAGACCTATATATTTCCGGCTATGCTTTATGGATGTGAACTATTTGCTAAATGTGACGCGTATAGCACACGCCGACTTAATGTTGCATTCAACAACACAATAAGATATGTTTATGGTCTTGGGAGATTTAGCCATGTATCTAATTTCTCAAGAAATATTTTTGGTGTTACTCCTGAAAATTATATGAAAATAAAAACCCTGGCACTTCTTCATAAAATAATTTACTCTGGTAGACCTGGTTATCTTTTTGATAAAATTCAGTTTGGTAGACCTGGAAGAGGAAGAATATTAATAACTCGTCATCATCGTCTCACCGCCTCAGAGAATAATTTTTTTATTAACGCGATTCGTGTCTGGAACCAATTACCACATACCCTACAAACAACCAGAAAAGCAACGCAATTTAAAAAAATCACTGTATTTGCTATTTAATTAACTAATTCTTAATATTAGTTAACTAATTCTTAATTTTAATTTATGTTAATTTTAATTTTTTTTTATTTGTTATATCATTGTATTATTTGACCAAAATTTTTATGTAATTATGTTTGTGCCATTTATTCAATTTTAAACCTTTGTTTTTGATATTAGTGCCTGTACTGTAAATTATAAGATTCTATCTTGTTGTGACAGTTACATATAAATAAATACATAAATAAAAAAAATAATTCCATCAATACCCGGAGCTTTCTTCGGGTTGGTTTCAGCAATTAGTTTTTGTACATCAAACATCTTAAATTTCATGGGTCGAGGGGGTAGAGCAACTACACTCGGCAAATCAACAGCACCAGTACATGTGTTTGGGGTAAATACGCATTTTAAAAGCCCAGCAAAATTTTACCTTTTTCAGTATTAGTTCTTGCCCAACCTCCGGTAGAAGTGTGCAGGGGTGGTTTAGACTCAACGGGTGTTTTAAGTTTTTTAGTAGCGCGCCATAAGGAGTAATTAGGTGCTGCTGTGACATCGAGAGATAAGTCACTTCTTAGTGGGCTACAAACTGTAACGATCGTGGGAGAGTAATCGAAGGAGAGATCATGAGAAGCCTCAACATGAATTAAATCCCTAGAGATATTTTTCATGACGCCAAAATCTATAACATTCGGAGTTTTATGTATGTCAGTAGCGCAGTAAGTGGGCTCTCTGCTCGAAATGACATCCGAACCCATTTTTGAAATTGTTTTCAACAATGTTCGACCTCTAGGTGTAATAAGACGCGATCCCCAGAACATATGTTTTGCATTGTAATCGCCAGCTGCTACGAAACAAGGTCCAAGAGTTTTGTAGAAATCCTCGTATTGATCCTCAGTGATTGAAAATCTGGGAGGGAAGTAAACTGATGATATTACGAGATTTGTACAAAAACGTTCGAAGCAAATATTTATTGGTTGTAGATGGTCTTCTCGAAGTTAAATGAGTCTCAGATACCAACATTATATCAATATTGTTCACCGTGAGGAAGTGCTCAAGTTCATATTTGTGTTGGCGAATGCCGTTTACGTTCCAGAAACTTACTTTTAACGTGTTCATGGCTTGTTAACTAATGCCAGAAGCAGTGTGTTCTGCATTTCTTGCATCATGCTAGTTATTTGTTGTAAAGTTGTTTATAGTTTGCACCGAATTGTCAATAGTAGCTTCAAGGCGACTGAAATTAAAGCTTGGGTTTGCATTTGTTGTGTTATTTGGTGGCGACTTTTTTTGAATGGGAATAGAGTTGATCTTCACAGCGTCAGCATACGATACATGTGAAGTGATTGGTTGGAACATTAGGGGATGGGAGCGGAGTACGTATTTCGTGCTTGAGCTGGGGTTACTTTAGGCTTTTGACTCATAGCTTGTTCAAGTGATTACCTCCACAATTGCTGCACTTGTTTTCTTTTTGATTTTTTGACTTATTGCAAATAGCAGTATGGTGTAATTCACCGCACACAACACAAACAGTAGGTAATTTACAATAAGTTTTTGTATGGCCATATTCTTGACAATTATGGCACTGTACGGGTCTTGAACGCTTGTGTGGTTCTTCAACTGTGATTTTCCGGTATAATAGATATTTTAAATTATAAATGGGATGGGTGTCATTTTTCTTCAATATTACATCGTTTGGCTCCACTTGAACACGAAAAAGAGGTTAAGGGATCTTATCCCTGTTTATTATGTTAGATACATTTTTTACCTTGAATCCCTTCAGGGTGAGAGCATCTTTTATTTCAGCAGGGACAACGTAAGATTCTATGCCCTTCAATACGATCTGTAGGCCTTCAGCGCTTTTAAATTGGAATGTGTAAAAACTTGTTTTATTTTTTTCGAATTCGTTAACCATTTTGCGGAAATCTTTTTCTTCATATATCTGAATTTTAGTTTCGCCAATGTTACCACGTTTTATTGGAACAATGTGAAATGCCTTTTCACCAATGACTGATATTAATTTTTTGATAAGGGTGTTTGAATTTTGTTTGTCTAAGATAGATTGGTGGTGTTTTGGAGATTTTTTTCGAGGATGCTTCGGGTTTGTCAGTGTCATCCTACGATATTCTAAAACGGTTTTGACAGTTAACTGTGGCGGCGTCGTTATCCCTGGATATCTTGGGAACCGATGAAATTTTAGATGAATTTGGGCTTCGTCTGCGTTTTACTACTGTAATATATTTGTCCATTCTGACAGGCACCTTAGGTTTCTGAATACTATTGTCTATTGTGATAACTTGGTTACGTGATGAACACGAGCCCGGAGCGGATAATGGCGCTGTCTTAAATAAAGAAGCACTACGCAACGGTAATGTTATCGAATCACTACTTGGCATCGAAGTAAGTGAAGTTGATCGCTCACGATGGCATTTCTGCCGTTAGAACTCACTTCACAAATGTTTGTTTTTGAGGTACTCATGCAGAGTATTCCTCAGTCACTTTGTTTACTGTTATTTTTTTGTTTGTTTTTGTTGTTTTAGTATATATGAAATATTATTAGTGCAAATAAAGCAAATTTCACAAAATCAGTACCTATTACGAATCAGTACTTATTACGATTTTTTTTTTGTATATGTGTTTGTAAAAAAAACTCCGCTAATACGTCTGTTCACTACGAAGGTTCAACAAAGACTTACTGTAAAAAAGTGGCAGTTGTCAACAATCTAAATGAAATCTAAACCGTATCCCTGATTTGTTCCTCTTCAGCACTTAAATTTTTTTCATCCGACAGGTCCAAGAGGGCCTGAAATCTATTTTCAGGCTTAAATTTTTTAAATCTAGGGCTATTTTCCCAGAATTTTTTACGTTTAGTCACAATGAATGAATGTTTTTTACTTCCTTTTTTTCTTTGGGATTTTTTAATTATCAAGAAGGCTTTATTTTTGTTATAAATGCTTTGCCCTTTTTCTCCTTGTTGTGAGAAACATATAGAAGTTTTACTACTATAATTAAAAAAAATTCATTCTGGTTGTAGGAATATATTATTATTACTTAGTTCGAATTATTTCTCAATTAAATTTTTGATTGAGCTTTCTTCAATGTATGTATTAAATATTGTGGTGTTTTATTAAAATGAAATGCTCTATAGAAAATGTCTGTATCATTCAAAAGGTTAAAATCTTCCTTTAAGCATCTGGATATTTCCATTATAATAAAATAATCTTTTTGAGCTGTACATTCTTCCATTGTCGTACTGTAAAATAATACAGTTCAATTCTTATTCGGCGCATTAGGGTCTTAAATTGAACAGTTAAAAAGCCTTGTTCGTTATCTTGTATAATATTTTTAGAGTTTTAAAAACTCTGCACCACATGCAACACAATCCCACCAAGTTTAATATTATTTCCTAATTTCTTAGTCAGAATAAACTTTGAGTGTGCGTCAATGCACGTTAGGAACATGAAGCTTTGCGAATAAAAAATTTCTAAATGTCATTTTCTGATGCCTCATCGACTGTGCAGATATCATCGGGATAAGGAGTGCTCTCCTGTAGTATTTAGGTTACTTGAGTGAAATAGGCAGATTTTTGACGTCCAGCTTCCTCTGTTGGATCCTTCGTGTATTTTTGAGATGGGTGCGAACCTTAGCTGAAACAAGATTATCTGCCTGTTTCACGATGTCGAACGACATCGTTCGTTCGCATAAATACGTTTGAAACAGCAACAAATTTTAAAATGTTGTTTTTGGTTTTAATGTATTTATGCGAACGAACGATGTCGTTCGACATCGTGAAACAGGCAGTATGATCCGAATTAATGTTATCACTTCAAATTTAATGCGCGTCTAGCACACTGTAACTATGCCTTCCGTCTACAACAATGTAATCAATTTGGTTCTTCGTTGGTTGATCAAGGGATAACCACGTTGCCGAAGGATATCAGCCTTATGCCTTTAATACTGGTGTCTTCTTGCAAACTGAATCTGCCGAATGTAGGATCATACACTCTTCCCTTCCGATATTCGCATTAAAATCTCGTAGGAGAATTTTAACACCATGGTTGGGGCAGCGGTCATATGTCTCTTCTAGGCGCTTATAAAATATATCCTTGACCTGCTCGTCCCCATCTTCTGTCAGGGCATGGGCCCAAATAAAGCTTGTATAAAAAAACTTCGTATTGATGCGCATCACAGCTATCCGTTCGTCCACTGGAGTGAACATGGAGACAAGATGATTAATTTTTCTACTGACTACAAAGCCAAATCCAAACTCGTATCTAGTGTCATGGCAACTGTAGTATATGTCGTCACCATGTGGCGTTCTGGTGACATCATGTAATTCCATTTTACTCAATGGATGACAGTAACATAGGTTCTGTACTTATTTAGTAAGTCCGTCAATTGGATCATTGCACCTGTTCTGTACAAAGTACGAATGCTTTAGGTGCAGATTTTTAAATCATGGCTCTTTATTCATTTGCGGTGGTCGGCAACTTTTGTAGGGGATGTTTTTTATTCTTTCTATCTTTCATTGCAGAGAATTTTTTTTGTGGGGTGATTTACAAGTTCTTATGGTGAACTACCTCGTGACATAGATTATCTCACTATTTCAAAACGGGTGTTTAAAGCAGTTTCCTAAATAAGTAATAGTTATTTTAAAAACTAAATAGCAAAAATATATGTAGTTTAAGTACTAAAAGTTATGCTTGTATTACTCACTAAAAAGCAAATTGATTTTCATTGGCTACAGTATAATTTATTTTAATTTACTTCACCCTTGCTAATTATTTAATTACATTGTAGATTAAATGCGAGCATATACTATTTGAAGAATATTTTGCGAAAGTTTCGACTAAGTTTATTGCATCTTCCATACCCTATGACTTATCCATATAGCGTGAAGTGTCTTCTTCAACAACAATTTTGCGTCAGTCATAAAACTTAGTGCAAAAAAAAGGTAAAAGCACTTCTTTTCTAAAATTTTGTGCTTGTTTCTTGAGCTTTTTTTTGGCAGTTAAGGTACGATATATGCAATTAAAAAGCTCTTCACACTTTTTGCAATCTCTGTGATTGATAGCCAAGACGATTTTTAGTCCTGTCTTATACAGCGGAATTTTTAAAAATAATATGCACACGAATTACTAATGCATATGTAAATAAAAATACAATATGAGAATGTTTTTTTCCCAATTGGTTTAGCTTTGTATTAGGGAAGAGAAGGAGATCCCAAAATTAATTAAATTCTTTGGAGAATGTTTTGTTTTTATATTTGACCGTTACATTTTATTTTATCTGAATTAAATAAGATGTATGTACATATGTACATATATGTATATGTATATTCGTCAATATGTTTTATCCGTATGCTCAGCAATTTTTTAGTAATTTGTTGTCGGATTTGGAAATGTTTCATTTATGCAAAAGTGAATGCTACAGAGGTGATCCCAATTTATATAATATTGTTACGTTTTTACCTTTTTAAAAACGTTTTCCGTGGATTCTTTTATTGCAATGAAATTAAATGCACAATTCTTTGATTTTCAGTACTTAACAGCTACTACTTTATTTAATTTAATACCACTGTACTATGCTCAAAAGCAATAGTAACCACTTAATACGCTTCACACGATCACGGTAAAGTCTAACAACTCACTCACTAATTACAGACTCAACACTGTCTGTCTACTGACTGAACTCTGACTCTCACTGAACTTAAAATGACTGCTGACGTTGATGCGCGCAGCTTTTATACTCTTAATGATCATTTCTCGAATAATCATGATGTTTGTTAAAGTTGTTTACATTATCGTACACCAGCGGTGGACAAAATTGTTTTACACTTGTGTTAGTGAGATAATTGGAAATAGCCCTGTGTGCATTCATGGACATTGAGGGTGCCTTCGACAATGCGAACTTCCACGCAATGGAAACAGCACTCAATACTAGAGGAGCTGATCCTGTGATAGTACGATGGGTCAGCTGCATGCTGAACCAAAGGTCGATTAGGGCCTCACTTGGATCCACGGATCTCACAGTCACCGCGGTTAAGGGATGCCCACAGGGCGGAGTATTATCTCCCCTTCTATGGTCTGTATTAGTGGATGACCTGATCGGGCTACTTAACCGGAGGGGACACAGAACCATCGGCTATGCGGACGATATCTCCGTAATAATCAGGGGGAACCATGCAGGGACGATTACGGACCAAATGCAAGACGCCCTAGACAAGATGCATGAATGGTGCACTTCGGAAGGGCTATCTGTTAACCCAGCGAAGACGATCATTGTACCATTTACCAGGAAAAGGGTGATTAATTTACCCAGTCTCTGGATGGGTGGCATCGAGATAGTTCCCAAGGAGAGGGTAAAATATCTGGGTCTCGTCTTGGATATGAAACTCACTTGGGAACCGCACCTCGAGTCAGTACTGGGAAAGGCCACGAGGAGCCTTTGGACAGCGAGGCAACTACTTGGCAGATCCTGGGGTCTGAGCCCCAAAATGACCTTCTGGATATATATCCAGATGGTGAGACCAACCATACTGTACGGGGCTCTGGTATGGTGGAGGAAGACTGAGCAACGGACAACTATATCGAGACTGTGCAGGTTACAAAGACTTGCATGCCTATGCGTCACAGGGGCCATGAAAACAACCCCAACGTTGGGTATGGAAGCTCTTCTGAACCTTGCACCGCTCCATCTGGCTATACAAGAGGAGGCAGCTATAAGGGCAAACTCTATCTACGGAAAAGAGAACCTTAGGGCGGGAAACCTAACTGATCATCTGGCTATCCTCAGGGGAATCGGGGACATACTTGATATGTCTCAGGCGGGCGACCATATGGACCCGGTATACTGTTTCGACAGGAAATACAGGGTCCTCTTCCCCACAAGAGAAGAATGGTGCGCAAACCCAGGATGGCTAAGAGATGGATCGCAAATGTGGTACACGGACGGCTCAAAAACGCTCCAAGGAGTTGGGGCGGGAATAGTGGGGCCTAGAGCACACAGGTCTATAACATTGAGCAAGGATACGACAATTTTCCAAGCGGAACTTTACGCGATACTGGAAACTGTGGAGATCCTATCCGAGAGAGGACACAGGGGAATACGGGTTAAGATATTCTCGGACAGCCAATCGGTTCTTAAGGCCCTGAGAGGCTGTACGTACATGTCCAGATTATTACTGGAATGTCAAAACAGGCTCAATGACCTGGCGACTCATAATCAGATTACTCTGATATGGGTACCAGGGCATCAGGGGCATGCCGGGAATGAGATGGCGGACATCTGTGCGAGAAGAGGGGCTGAGGGGAACTTCATTGGACCCACCCCTTCTTTTGGTTTCAACAAAAGTCTCCTTAAAGGGGAGATTTCGAAATGGACATCGTCCAGGATTGCACAACATTGGAATGACATCAATGGATTATGTCACTCCAAGAAATTCCTACGCTTTGACGCTGGGAGGGCGGATCTGGCTCTAAGACTGGACAGAAAAAGCCTACGGACGCTGGTAGGGGCGCTCACAGGCCATTACACCTGCAAAGCCCACCTGTACAGAATGGGCTTATCTGACACGGACATCTGCAGATTTTGCGGTGAAGATGAGGAGTCGATGGAACACTTGATAACAAATTGTGGGGCATTGTGCCACAGGAGACACAGGACTCTACATGCATATACGCTGAGTGAAGAGGATCTGCTAATGCTCCCACTGAAGGAGCTGATCCTATTTGCGAACGTATTAAACTGTTAAGGACAGGGGAAGCACAATAGATCAGCAATGGTCGCAGTGCAAAAGGCTATCCTGGGCCAAACCCCATTTCATTACTTACTTACTTACTTAGTGAGATAATTTGAAGGTACAGTGACAAACAAAACGAAACACAAAGATTTTCGTATAAGGAACTAAATTAAACGAAATCGTCTACATTAATGCTGTCATGACAGTTTCGTAAGAGCAGTATATGTTTCAAAGACGTGGAACTAATTTTATTACGTTGTTTACTAAAAATGAATTTTAAGTACGAAAAAATTTTTTCACATAAGTGGTCGGAAAAAATTAAAGAATTTTTAAAGAATTTTTTTGAGTTCAGGATAGGCCAAGGCGTCCAAAGTTTTTCAAAATAATAACCTGTCTATTTCCGAAAAAGCTTTTAACTCACTTCGTAATATTACAAGTTCTGATTGTATTTTGAATTCATATTTAGTAACATCAATATTAAAAGGGTTTTTAAAAAGTTCCAGAAGTTGTTTTATGTTATCTATATCCTCAAATCTATCTTCGAAATTGAAAAAAAGGTTTTCAAAAATATGAATATGTATATTCCAGGGTTTCAACCTTTTCGTGCTTGTTCAAAATTAGGGATGTTTTAGGAAATTCTTTGAAGTCACCTAACTTAATTTGTGATAACAAATATAATTTAGTTTTGAATTGTAAACTTTTTTGGACAAATCGAATATATTATTTCCTTTGCCCTGTAATTCTAAATTAAAATCGTTAAGAAAGCCAGTCTTATCTATCAAAAACGCTAAGTCTGTAATAAACTGATAATTTTTGAGATGATCTGATAAGCTGTTAGCAATTTTTTCCAACACTGTAATTGAAAAAAATGTATAAGAATCAAGCTAACATGTGCACTCGCCAAAGTCTGTTCATAAGAGCATAAGAAAAAAAGGGGCGTTGCTTATAAACAATTGTTTGATGAAATGTCCATCGCTGTCGTACACTCAAATTAAACGTAAACACAAGCCATACACACATACCCAATGTTCAAATGCCGACAGACAGCAACAGCAATAATTGTGATCTTATTTGTTGTCGCTTTGCTAGTAAACAAGTAACTATGTATGCATGTACATATGTGTTCATTTAAAGTGAGTAAAGAAAAAGCTAATAAGAATAACAAACAATGTAGTGAATAAGAAATAGTAAACAATTCAGTACATAACAATTCAGCAAATAATAAACAACTCAGTAATAAGAATCAATAATTCAATAACTGAGAATAACAACAATTCGGTATATTCTAAAGCATTTACAATAGGACTATTCACTCCAAATTCGTAACAATATGTTACAAGACCAGAGGGAAGGGTACTTCCCATACAAAGTAATAATTAAAAATCTTATACACTACTGGATATAAATATATAGTAGCAAGACATGCTATGGGTTAATCTGCGACCAATGCCCCTAGTCCTAAAAATAACTATCTGGATAGAAGCAAGGGGAGTGGTACTTTCCATAGGAATTAGTATCTAAATGCGTATATAATTGACTATAACAGTGAGAGTGTTGAAAATTACTGTGTGTTACTCTACACCCAATGTGTGCAGTCTCAGGAAAAACCGTCATGGTAGGGGTAATCGGATTGTCACCTCCTGCTATTGCTTAAATTTAGTTTATTATTGAAATTCCTATATCTCTTGGTATATAATAGTGTGACTCGTCAAAGCTGATACATTGTAGAAGTTATTGAGTTTTGACCAATGGGTAATGGAGAATTATATAACAACATCAGAAATAGTCCCTAAAAGGAAAAAAATTCACAAAATATTTAACCAGCTTCGAAAATGGGCTGTAAAATATTAATACATATATGCAATACTTGCAGTGATCCCTGAAGTTGGTGGCAAGATGGCTGAAATCTGTAAATTTAATCTTAAAGTCAATCAACTCAAATATAAATGTGTGCTGTGTTGTTTTTATTAAAGCTTGTTTATGATGTCTGCACTATGAGCAAAACGGGCGGTTTTGTACAAATCATGTTGAGGTCCTTCCATTACATTGTAACTGGATTTGTTTTAAAATTTTCGAACTCAACTTGAAAAACAAAAGTTTGTGTTCCATAACCCTTTCCAACCCACAGACCATCCAAGTGATAAATTTATCTAAATTTTTTAATTGTGGTTTTTCTTTGTACATAGAACATTTTAAGACTACATTTTTTCAGTAAAATACTTTATCCTTTTTTCCCGGATACGCACAACTGTTGAAGTTTCCAAATTAAATATTAATCTCTTTAAAACGATATTATCTATTTTTCGTCGGCAGCATCCGACAAGTCGGCAGCAGCTTGCTGACAACAAATTATGCTCAAGGGTGCAGTGTTTGCACCCATTAAGTCCTTTGTCTTGGAATGGTTGTTCGGATTGACGACATTTTTTGACAACATTCTGGGGTTTTTCATCTTCAGATTCATATTCAACATTTTTTGAGTATTTTGTTGGGAGTTCATTTTGCAATGATCTCGGTATTGCATCCAGAGATCAACGCTGCCCATGTACTTATTGTGACGATTCTAGGAACTGGAACTTCCACATACCTTTTCTCTTTTGTTACCAGCATTTCACGTCTTCAACTGGGCCACACCCGTAAGCTATAGATGTAAGAATTACCGATTTCGAATCCTTCCGCTGCACCTCGAGCATATTTTCTTCACTATGGCAAAATTCCTCTATATCAGCTCTTTTCATGTATTTCTCACTCGTGAAATGTACGTGTTTTATTCTTTCCCTCATTATTGTTCCAGTATCATACGATAGATTAGTACCAACAGAGCTTCTAGTAGCGGTATCGTCATAAAATAAGGGTCAAGAAACAGTTTGGAGCCTTCAGGAAGTATCTCAATCAAACGCAAAACAGCCTGGTTTAAATCCTAAATTTCCCACTCCTCTAGGTTTATTTGGGAGGCTTTGTCTAACAGGGCGCCGACCAGCAAATGGTTTAATTTGTTCGTCTATTGCGTAATTAGCGTTACATTTTATTAGAATATTTCTACAAGCAGATCTAATACTTTCAAGTAACGAATTTATTTTCCAAAACACGTTTGATTGTTTCTCTACATCCTTTACTTCATTGTTGTCCACCACATGTAGACAAATGCGCAAGTGAAAGTATTGATAACGACTATTGGTATGAAGTACAATAGGAAGTCTTGCGGTTTTCACCCAGTACGTGCGTAGCCGTGGTTAACGAATGCAGCCCATCGCAATGACGAAACAAAAAAAATTTTTCATTTCAGCTATTGATGCTCCCAGTGCCATGCCCTTCTCGTCAACATGGTACCAGTTTGTGTACTCCGTAAATCCTCTAAAAACCTATCGTTGAAATACACGAAAAGTTGCACAAGAGCTGAATCTTAAAAGGTCTTCTTTTCCAAATATCACAAGAGTTGGCAGTTTGACTTATAATCATCTGGTGGTGTACCCGAAAGAGCATGTAACTCTTCTTTATTGTCGCCAAATAATTTGGTACAACGGATAATTGTCAAGTTGCAAAATCATGTTACGTATTAACACTAGTGACTACTTTTTGAATACAACCAATTTTTGTTTTGTTATCTAGTGCTCTCTCAAAATTAAGAAAAACAAATATGATGAAAGTATAAAATTTCGTAAAGTTCAACAAGAGAGAGATGAAACCATAGCCAGTTACGTGTTACGCCTTAGACAAGCTGCTAGCTCATGTGAGTATGGGGAATTTTTAAATCGAATGTTGATTGAGCAACTGATGTGTGGCTTAAATTCAAGAATTATATAAGTTGAGATAATATCAAAAAAGCCTGAGAATTTTACAGATGATTATGGAATTGCCCAAGCAATGAAACTACACACCACACAACAGTGGAAATGAAGGATAACCCACAATTTCCAGCACAAGAAGAATTACATAAACTCGGGTACTCACCAGTTCAGCTGGAACTAAACAGGAATCACCCTATAGGGTGACGAAATAATACTAATCAACAATCACTATGCCTTGGCTGTGGAGGCAAGCATATGCGAAGCCAATGCAAGTTTAAACAGGCTAAATTCTTTAAATGCGGTAAAATGGGCCACATTCCTAAAGTTTGCAAAAGTACCACAGCACAAATAGTGGAGCAAAGTGAGGAGTATGATGGAACTGGTGACGCAATACAAAGGCTGAATCAAGTAATTCATATAAACACTATTAACACAACTGATAAAAAGATAATATCCGTGAATGTCATTGGATATATACTGAAAATGGAATTAGATACGGGAGCCCCCTGCTCAATACACAGTTTGAGAACTTTACGATCGTTTGCTAATACCATTGAGTTATACGCGACGGATTGGTAGGCACTAGTGATTAGCTAGGAGCCTGAATTTAAGAGTCAAATGAACAGTTTATGTTTGCCAGTTTAAATCTGAACTTTATTTGCATAAGCTTATCTATTTATATTTTATATTTCTTAACCTACTTAACTATAACATAATTTCTGTGAACCTACTTAGATATATTTTTATTACTAAAATTTGCTCATCATTAACCTACTCAAATTTCAACGTATTTATTTATTTATTTGCCTTTTTGTTTTACACAAAGTGTTTTAAATTATTTCAATGCTCGTATTTCATTTCATTTAATTATTTTCAGCTTGCTTTGTTTGTTTATGTTCTTACATTATTTTAATTGTTTTGCTTCTCGTAGGGGTAACTTCTTGTAAACTGTATTTGTATATAGTTGATGGCGATCTAGATACACTTATGGGCCGCGAATGGATATCAAAGTTCGCAAACGAAATAGATTTCATTGGCCTATTTACCACAATTAACTGCATCATCAATATTAACACCGCTCCGACGGAGAGGAGTCCTGTTCGGTATCAGCAGCTCGAAACTCGGCAAGTTAGTTGGTCCTCCAGCAAAAGTTGCCTTGAGACCCGATGCAACACCCATTTTCGCAAAGGCTAGGGAAATTCCTTTGGCCTTGGAAGATGCATACATAGGGGAAATAAATAACAAAATAGCTACAGGCTTATACCAAAAGGTCGACTACTCCGTGTGGTCGTCGACGACACATGTCGTGACAAAGAAAAATCGTGGTATCAGGATTACAGATAATTATAAATCTACAGTTAATGCCCGTATCATAGTCGACGAATATCCAATCCCCAAAATCGAAACATTCAACTATATTTTGTCATTTGGATATTACTGACGCTTATTCACATCTTCCTATTGATGATGAATTTGCACACATACTAACCTTGAACACTCCAACGCATGGTCTCATTCGCCCAACTAGAGCCGTATATGGGGTAGCGAATATATACCGAATATAAAGAGTTTTTTCGATGATATACTTGTTTATGCAGAGTCATTTGATGATATGGTTTCTTTTCTCAGACTGGTTTTAAAAAAGCTAACGGGTCAAGGTATTCGTTTAAACCGTTCAAAATGTATTTTTGCAATTACTATTAGGAAAGGTGACTTACTATAACGCATTCATACAAAACTTAGCTACAAGAGCCAGACCACTAAGAAATATGCTACTGGAAAAAAATTTTAAATGGACTGAAGTTGGCGAAAAAATGTACAACGATGTCAAATGAGCTCTTATTTTCCCTCAAGCAGTCTTGTCGCATAAAATGCCCGACGGTTTAAAACGACCGATCGCATACGCGAGCAGAGGGTTAAGTAAAACGGAAATTAGTTATCCGCAAATGGATAAAGAAGCACTGCGCATTGTATGGGCGGCAAAAATTTTTTTTATACTTGTATGCAAGACACTTCACACTCATAACAGATCATAAACTGCTTGCCTAAATTCTACACCCGCAAAGTCCTTGCCAATACTGTGCATTAGCCGCATGGCAAATTACGCTGATTTTTTAAGTAATTTCAACTATGATGTGGTGTACAAGCCGACTGGAGAACATGCAAACGCATATTTTTGTTCCTGTGTTATGAATGAAAGGATGATGTTAGTAAACATTGTTCCCTCCAAAGAGTATGATGAATTTGATGAATTCATTGTGCGCCAAATCGATCAACTGCCATTAAGGGCCGAAACGATAGCGCGCGCAACGTTAAAAGGTGAACTCTTAGGAAAGACTATAAAACTTAAAAAATGGGCAAAGATTAAAAAAGGCTGGCTATTCAGCGCCAGAACAAAATTACCGATGACCCTTAAAAAAGTAATTGAAGATTTGCACGCTGCGCATTTAGGAATCGTTAAAATGAAATGCATCATTCCTTTTAATGGCGTGGTCGTGGGAGCGAATCCATATTGGTTACGCAGGCCCATTTTTAGGACTTATGTTTTTAGTCGTAACTGGCGCATATAGCAAATGGATCGATCACATCATCTACTACGGCAACAGCTACAAATTATCTATTGGACGAACTCTTTGCTGCATATGGCGTGCCCACTACGGTCGTATCTGACAACGGTACCAATTTTTCCTACGCTGAATTTAGAGATTTTTTACAGAAAGTTGGTTTTAAGTACCACAAACTATCAGCCTAGTATCATCCGGCTACAAACGGTCAAAGCAGAGAGAAGTGTGCAAACTATTAAAATATCGCTTAAAGCAATGCGTTCCACAAAGGCTACAGCTCAGAAGGATATTAATGAATTTTTACGTCAGTATTGTAGGAGATGACCGCTTGATTAAAAAACGTCAATTCGCTTCTCTTGCTGTATATCGACTGACGCCACTTTTCTTACTTTATTGGTTTTTCTTTATGTTCATGATCTTAAGCTAGAGTGTGACAGAAATATATTCAACTTAACGATATTCTTGCATTAACGAGCTATCACATACTTATGCCTTAAGCTAGTGTGACAGAAATGTATATACAACTTAACGACATTCTATTACATACTTGTGCCTTAAGGTAGAGTGTGACAGAAATATATACAACTGAACGATATTCCTGCACTAACTAGCTGTTACATTCTTCTGCCTTAAGCTACAGTGTGGCAGAAATGTATATGTACAACTGAACGATATTCTTACAGTATCGAAACGCATCTCATGCTACTACTGGAGAAGCACCAGCAAAATTATTCATGAGACGTTCATTAAGATCACGCCTGGATTTGATGCGGGCGGAGGAATTTTCTAGTAAAGTAACTGAGAGACAATATCTGAAAAATAAGCAAGGTCATCGGGTACTTGAACTACATCAGCAATTGCATTTCCTGTCACATAATCCAAGGATAAGTAAATGGTTGCCAATCATAATTTCATCACGATTGGGCGATCTTCACTATTGGATCGAGTATCAAGGAAAACATATTAAGAAGCATGTACAGAAGTTAATATGGCAGAAAATCATCCAGAGTTGTATCCAAAAAGTTACATACACGGAGACTCTGAGAACCACGACGGCGGATACACGCACAGTCCACACAAGCACAAAGTCCCATTCGAAAACCAACAAATGGAAACAAAACATACCGCGGAAAGATTAAACGAACCTGTTGAAAACGAACATACGTACGATACACCATTAGCTGAATCGAGTCCTATGAACATATTACCCGACAATCAAGATCCCACCTCTACCACTTAATATCATAGAAATTTATCCCCACCTTCTTCAACAAAAGTAAGTGCAACCCCACCGTACGGCAGGGATACATTGCCACAAGCAGATGCAATAGCTCCGCAAAATACGATCTCACAACAGCCGAAACTAAGACGTTCTAATAGACCAAGACGACCCAGGCTTGCTTATTCACCGTAACCAGGATGCGAAGGAAGAAATGTTACGTATTAACATTAGTGACTACTTTTTGAATAAAACCAAGTTTTGTTTTGGTATCTAGTGTTGTCTCAAAATTATGTACTTCACATTTTTTCTAATTAAAGAAAACTGATTGATGATTAAAAAACAATATAATAGTAGGCTTAGAATGAGCTTATAAAAACAACACAACAAACAATTATGTTCTACATGTGCCTATTTTATTTTTATGTCCACATTTACAAATTCTAAGCCTCCTATGTTTATGTATTTTGTAATAATCATAAGCAATATAGAATTCTCATATTGTGCTTATTTACTTTGGCATAAGCATACGAGGTTGAATGTTTTCAAACTGCTGGAAGTTCACTAACGATTTTCTTTAGCCACCAATGAAATGTCGGCATACCAGCAAATAAAGCCACAACAAACAACATATTTTTTTAAATCTAATTGCTTGAATGATACAATGGAGAGAATATCCTGAAACAATAAACTTCATTATTACTGTATTATTTTGTAGAAACTATTTAAAAGTTTAATAGGCTTTGCTTAACATTAACTCGAAAAGAGGCACTAGTGGATACCATAGATGCAATGAAAATGTCATTCCTTCCATATCCACTATTTTACATTACTTGCTTGTATATACATACATGTGTAGGACCAATCTGATAAACAAATTTCTTTTATTCATAATATTTGCAGTTCCTTCACAAATTATGGAAGCTTTAAGCGGAGAAACCATATATCTTCCATGTAATGTTAGTACCTACGAGGGTGATGAAGTAGTTTTGATATTGTGGTACCGAGATGATAAAGGTACTCCAATTTATAGGTGAGTATGACTCTTAAATTGCTCGTACCTGGTAAAAATTTATTAATTTTTTAATTTTGCAGCTTTAATAAAATGCATACGTATGTAGTAAGCTTTTGCAAAAGTACAAAAAACAAGTAATTAAGTACATCCTCTTTTTTTCGTTTATTTGTTTTATTGTACTCTTCTCTTAAAAAAGCAAATGGATGTTCTCTTATAAGAAACAAACACAATAAATATTGTGTTTGTACAAAATAAATACGGCAAGTGGTAGATCATAGGAAAAGTAAGCAATTTTTATTTATTGTATCTTCATTAATCTGAACTAACAATAAGTATTCAAATCTTAAATATAGATATAATAATTAGGCCCAACCAGTGTCGGACATAAACTTAGTGATAGTAATTAAAAATACATAAATGTCGTGTTAAGCACAAAAATATTTTCAAAAAGTTTCATCTGGAGTGTGGCGTATTAAAGCCGTAGTATCCCTCTTTTTTAAGCGGATGTGTCCAGTAAAGTTCAAGATATTACGAGCAAGGGGATTAGGATGGGACTCAAGTTTTGTTAAATATATAAATAATTTTTTTTGTTTTTGTTGTTTCAGATTATATGAAAAATATTATTAGTGCAAATAAAGCAAATTTCACAAAACCCGTACTTATTACAAATCAGTACTTATTACGAATATTTTTTTTTAATTTTTTTTTTTTTTTAGTATGTAAGAAAAAACCGCTAATACGTCCGTTCACTATACGAAGGTTCAACAAGAACAGACGAGGCAAGCAGTACTTAAACCATCTAGTATAATACTTGGGTATTTTTGTAATTTTTATTTTATTTCCATGAAATTACATTTTTGTTTGATTTGATTCTAATATCAAACTATCAACATATCTACCTAGATATCGTCATCTTAATTTACAAAAGTCATATTTGCGTTGGAAAAATTTTACAGAACTTGAAAAACAATTTAAAAAATAGCTTAAACTGGAAAAAATTTTATGTTTTGATTTTAAATAAGTTTGCAAATCTTTTTTTGCATATCTCCTGCAATTGCTCGCATGTGACTTATGACTTTGTAAAATTTTCTACAAAAATTATTCGAAAGAAAAGTAATAAATTATGTAACTTTAGCAATAAAACGTGGTAATATTGATGAAACACAGATTCAAATATACGAAGAAAAATATTTCCGCAAAATAGTTAACGAATTTGAAAAAAATAAAACAAGTTTCTACACATTCCAGCTTAAGAGTGCTAAAGGCCTACAGATCGTATTGAAGGGCATAGATTCTTATGTTGTTCCTGAGGAAATAAAAGATGCTCTCACCCCGAAGGGATTTAAGGTAAAGAATGTCTCTAACATAATAAACAGGGAGAAGATCCCCCAACCCCTATTTCGCGTTGAACTGGAGCCAAATGATATTAAATTGAAGAAAAAATGAGACACATCCTATTTATAATTTAAAATATCTCTTATACCGAAAAATCACAGTTGAAGAACCACACAAGCGTTCTGGACCCGTACAGTGCAATAATTGTCAAGAATATGGCCACACAAAAACTTATTGTAAATTACCTACTGTTTTTGTTGTGTGCGGTGAATTACACAATACGGCTATTTGAAAGAAAGATCGGAAGGAAAACAAGTGCAGTAATTGTGGAGGTAATCACACTGCTAACTACAGGGGATGTCCTGTATACTCTTTCGTTAAACAGGCTATGAGTCAAGAGCCTAAAGTAACTCCAGTGCAAGCAGGCAATACGTACTCCGCCACTTATCCTCTAATGGCCCAACCAATCATTCCACAAGTATCGTATGCTGACGCTGTGAAGATCAACTCTGTTCCCATGCAAAAAGTGTCACCACCAAATAATTCAGCGAATGCAAACGCCAGCCTTAATTTCAGTCGCCTTGAAACTGCTATTGATAATCTGGTCCAAACTATAAACAACTTTACAATAAATATGACTAGCATGATTCAAGAAATGCTGCGAATGCAGAACACACTGCTTCTAGCGTTAGTTAACAAGCCATGGACACGTTAAAAGTATGTTTCTGGAACGCAAACGGCATTCGCCAACACAAATATGAATTTGAGCACTTCCTCACTGTAAAAAATATTGATATAATGTTGGTATATGAGACTCATTTGACTCCGAGAAGCCTTTTTAAAATGAGTGGCTACGCCTTATATGATACAAAGGACCCGAGAGGAAGAGCATGCGGAGGATCAGCAGTTCTAATAAAGTCAAGACTCAAACACTATATTCTTGAGAACATTTGTGAAGACCATCTACAAGCAACAAATATTTGCATCGAAAATTTTTGTTCAAATCTTGTGATATCATCAGTTTACTCCCCTCCCAGATTTTCAATTACTGGGGATCAATACGAGCATTTTTACAAAACTCTTGGCCCTTGTTTCGTAGCAGCTGGCGACTACAATGCGAAACATACTTTCTGGGGATCGCATCTTATTACACCTAGAGGTCGAGCGTTGTTCAACACAATTTCAAAAATGGACTTGGACGTCATTTTGAGCGGGGAGCCCACTTACTGGCCTACTGACATCCAGATGTTATAGATTTTGGCGTCATGAAAAATATCTCTAGGGATTTAATTCATGTTGAAGCTTCTCATGATCTCTCCTCCAATCACTCTCCAACGATCGTTACAATTTGTAGCCCACTAAGAAGTGACTTACCTCACCCATATGTAAAGGTGATAAATCGTGTTAATTGGCTGAGGTTCAAAAAATATCTCAGTAGTCATTGTGCAGAAAACATCAAGCTAAGAACTCCCGATGATATTGAACATAACATTGCCAATCTTACCGAAAATATTAAACAGGCTGCTAAACATGCCACTACCTCCCATCTGCACACTGGGTTTAATAGAATTTATTCTGCGGATATTGAACGTCTCGTATGAGAAAAAAGAAGAGCTAGAAGGGAATGGCAACAGCACAGATCACCTCAACATAAAATCAGACTTAAAGAATGCACTAAACGACTCCAAGAGTTGCTTGCATCTGAAAAATCTGCTTCTCTTAAGAACTATCTGGAAGGTCTCCATGTCACAGCAGCATCTAATTACTCCTTGTGGCGCGCTTCTAAAAAACTTAAAACACCCGTTGAGTCTAAACCACCCCTGCACACTTCTACCGGAGGTTGGGCAAGAAACAATACTGAAAAAGGTAACATATTTGCTGAGCATTTAAAACACGTATTTACCCCTAACACATGTACTGGTGCTGTTGATTTGCCGAGTGTAGTTGCTCTACCCCCTCGACCCATAAAGTTTAAGATGCGTGATGTACAAAAGCTAATTGCTGAAACCAACCCAAAAAAGGCCCCGGGTATTGAAGAAAAGAAGTATTGCTCTTCCCTCTTTATTGATGTTTCCCAGGCATTTGATAAAGTGTGGCACGAAGGCCTAATTTTAAAATTGAAGACATATCTACCAATAAACATAGTAAATCTTTTGGAAAGTTACATTCTTGCACGGAAGTTCACTGTTGTGGAAGGAGACTATCTCATCCGGTGTGCGGCCAGTTTTGTATTTGATTTATACCCGTGATATGCCTTTAAGCAGTAATATCCTCACCTTTACATTTGCCGATGATACAGCCTGCCTTAGTATGCATGAAAACCCTCATTTGGCATCCCGTTATCTTCGGGAACATATTAACCTGTTGGAACTGTGGTTGAACTTATGGAGAATAAAAGTAAATGAACAAAAGTGTGTTCATGTCACATTTACCCTATGAAGAGACACTTGTTCCCCATTCGAATCAACAATCAAGTTGTTCTTCAACATTCATAGGTGAAATGCCTTGGTATACACCTTGACCTTGACGGCTTACATGGAAACACCACATTGACTCTAAGCTAACACAAATGAAACTTAAATTAACTCAAATACATTGGCTGATTGGAAGAAACTCTACCCTCAGTCGAGATTCTAAATTTTTAATATACAAGTCGCTTTTGAAACCCATATGGTGTTACGGAATTCAGCTATGGGGCACTGCTTCAGCTTCCAATGTAGAGAGAATACAACGTATGTAAAACAAAATTTTAAGGTTAATAACATCGGCTCCTTGGTACATGAAAAATTCTATTTTACATCGTGATTTAAATATGCCACTTGTGACCGATGAAATTGCAAAATATGCAGGCAAATATTTAACAAAACTCGAGTCCCATCCTTATCTCCTTGCTCGTAACATCTTGAACTTTCCTGGACACTTCCGCTTGAAATGGAGGGATACTGAGTATTTAGTACGCAACAATCCAGATGAAACTTTTTGAAAATATTTTTGTACTTAACACGACATTTATGTATTTTTAATTACTATCACTAAGTTTATGTCCGACACTGGTTGGTCCTAATTATTATATCTATATTTAAGATTTGAATACTTATTATTAGTTCAGTTTAATGAAGATACAATAAATAAAAATTAGTGGGAAAAAAACAAAAAAAAAAAAAAACTTTAGCATGAACTTTAACTAAGCACTCAAGCGTTGTTTAACCGTTATTTGAGAGGGCATATGGTTCTTAAAAATATAAAAAAATACAAATAAAAAATAAAATTTTATTAAACTAAAACTTAATAGAGATAGATAGGTTAGATTGATTAGAGGGGTATGATAGCCCATGTCATACGACATACACTTAAGGCAATGAAGGCTTGTTGTGCGCTCCCTTTAATTATCAAACACAACTGCCAGAGTTCTGCGGCAGGTTTCGAACCTGGGACCTTCGCACTACGAGTCTAAAAATTTAATAACTCAAAAATTTAATTTTGGGATGGGTATAAAATATCCTATTTTTGCGTGGTTGGAAAATAAAACACATTAAAAAGTTATAACCATTGCTTGATTTCAATGCTTAAAATACTAATATGGTAAATTAAATACTTAGAAAAACACTTACAGCATATCAGCAAAAAAAATTTTCTTACTTTGACTTGCTTATAGTAAGCAAGAATGAGTAAATATAAATGCTCTGAGCGTATAAAGATAATAAAGTTCGTTTTTACATTTGTCTCTCTCTTTATTTGTTTGCTTTGATTCTCTTTTGTATTTAGCTTTGAACTGAGAATCTTTAAAAAAAGTAAATGTATTTGAATTTAAATCAGGGGTGGACAAAATTGTTTTACACTTGTGTTAGTGAGATAATTTGAAGGTACAGTGACAAGCAAAACGAAACACAAAGATTTTCCTATAAGGAACTAAATTAAACGAAATCGTCTACATTAATGCTGTCGTTGTTTACTAAAAAAGAATTTTAAGTCCGAAATAATTTTTTCATATAAGTGGTCGGAAAAAATTTAAGAATTTTTAAAGAAATTTTTTGAGTTCAGGATAGGCCAAGGTGTCCAAAGTTTTCCAAAATAATAACCTGTCCATTTCCGGAAAAGCTTTTAACTCGCTTCGTAATATTACAAGTTCTGATTGTATTTTGAATTCATATTTAGTAACATCAACATTAAAAGTATTTTCAAAAAGTTCCAGACGTGGTTTTATGTTATCTATATCCTTAAATCTATCTTTGAAATTGAAAAAAAGGTTTTCAAAAATATTAATATATTCTAGGGTTTCAACCTTTTCGTGTTTTAGGAAATTCTTTGAAGTCACCTAACTTAATTTGTGATAACAAATATAATTTAGTTTTGAATTGTAAATTTTTTTAGACAAATCGTATATATTATTTTCCTTGCCCTGTAATTCTAAATTAAAATCATTAAGAAAGCCAGTCGTATCTACCAAAAATGGTAGGTCTGTAATAAACTGATAATTTTTGAGATGATCTGATAAGCTGTTATCAATTTTTTCCAACACTGTAATTGAAAAAAAATGTATAAGCATCAAACTAACATGTGCACTCGCCAAAGTCTGTTGAACGACTAAACTAAAGAGCATAAGAAAAAAGGGGCGTTACTTATAAACAATTGTTTGATGAAATGTCCACCGCTGATTTAAATGTACTTTTGGAAAAGCCTAGTATGTACTAATGTTAAAAGCTATTCACATTTGGATTCGTACTCACCGATTTTAGGCGAAGGTTTGCCGAATATTTTCGCCTCAAAAAATAGTTATAAGAAGTAAAAAAATAGTTATAAGAAGTAATAACAATATTATAAATATGAAAGATCTTATGTACTTGGAAATCAAACAGAAACGGCTGAGCGGAAGTGAATTAAATTAGGCAGTTTACAACCTTGATTAACATATAAAATACCTTTTAGCATGGCAAATGATTTGATTTGACCATTTATGGATCAATTTCTTAATTCTTTTGAAAAAAGGTTTAATTTTTAAACTTCTAGCGAAACAATAACAGTTAAGTAAATTTTTGTATATTCAATATTTATATTTTGGAGAGCGTGTCTCACCGGTATTTTTACTGATGGTGCACAGTCACTCGCGGAATTGACACCGTATTGTTCTCACCTTCTCCTTTTGCAGAAAATGATGTATATGTATCAGGTAAAAACCCTAGGGTATTAGAAACTGAAAACGATCTCCGGCAAACGCTGAACAATAGGTACACTGAGATCTAAAAATTAAGACCTAATTCTGGCAGTCCATATTAGAGAACAGAAGCATATAATCTTCACTGGAGGGTTAGGTTAGGCTAGGGTGACAGGAGGGGTGCGATAGCCCATGTCGTGCGACATACACCTAAGCCAGTAAAGGCTTGTTGTGTGCTCCCTTGGGTTTAACCATGACATATTGACCCAAAGGTCTAGAAACTCCGTGTCACTCACAAAGTTCCTTAATTTCCTTTAGCATATTCCCCGTAATCGGCTTATGTCCGGTAAGATGTCACCCCCAAGATATCGGGACCTTATTTGTGAGAAGGCGGGACATTAGCACAAATAGTGTTCCAATGTTTCGCTCTCTTCCTCACATGCTCTACATTCATCTCCTCCCGCTATTCCCATGCGTTTAAGATGTGCCAGTAGTTGAGAGTGCCCTGTGACAACTTTCGCTATTCTACTTAGTTCGGGTCTTAGTAGCTCCCTCGTTCTTCTCTTGTCTGGATCTCCCCATAGAATTTTTGTATTGATTCCCATGGTACCGTTATTCCAGAGAGTTGAATAGGCCCTTTGTGCCCAAGTCATTAGCTCGGATTTAACTGCATCGAAAGGTTTCGCGCATTCTAAGCTTATATTACCTAACTCTATTGTCCTAACAGCAAGTGAGTTTTCCCTCTCATTTCCAGTTATCCCCGCGTCCCCTGGCACCCATATGATACGCAGTTCACCATGTGTAGAGTAACTGTTAATAGCGTTTTTGCAATCCCAAATTGTACGTGATTTAGTGAGATTGCTCTGATGGCGATCTGACTATCTGTAAATATATTTACAAGTCCTGACCTCCCCATTACATTGAGTTCCCTGATACACTCCGTTATCGCCCGAACTTCCGCCTGCAAAACTGTGCA
Source organism: Germaria angustata (assembly GCA_963681545.1). NCBI lineage: Eukaryota > Metazoa > Arthropoda > Insecta > Diptera > Tachinidae > Germaria > Germaria angustata. The sequence goes on along the minus strand of OY812998.1, from coordinate 78,363,929 downwards.
ATAGTCCGGCAGGCGGAAAAACAGTTCCGTGGTGTTTTCAAGTCCCGTTTTCTCTCTCGACCTTGATCCATCCGTGTAACAATGAAGTCCCATGGGGATCTGGTTCCAAGGGTCGGTCAAACAGGAATAGATGTCGGGGATCAATGTTTCACAGTTGGCCTCTAGTCTAGTCTCCGGTATACGGTCAGTTGCAACATTTTCCGGTATGGGCTCTCCTATGGCCGTAAAGTTTCGTTGATGATGCGCTTCGTGTTCCTGATCGATCCACTCACCCATCACCTTTAGTCGTTCTGCTGTAAGAGCCGCTTCGTATTTTATACGAATTTCGATTGGCTGGATAGATAATATTGTTTCCATCGCCCCTGTTGATGTCGTTCCGAAGGAACCACTTATACCAAGACAGCAGGTTCTCTGAACTTTCTGTATTGTTTTGATGTTGCATTTATATTCCATCGATGTCCACCACACTATAGAAGCATAGGTCATAATCGGCCTGATAACGCTGCTATAAAGCCAGTGTGTCATCTCTGGATTCAGCCCCCATATTGTGCCTATGGCCCGTTTACAGATTGACCAACATATATGAGCCTTTTTGACTCTTTCGTTTATGTGGTCTTTCCATTTTAATTTCCGATCAAGAATGACGCCTAGATACTTCACCCTGTTGGAAATATTTATTGTCCTTCCAAGAAAGCGCGCCTCATCATATGGAGCTATCCTCGTCTTTCTTGTAAATAGGCCAATTTCAGTCTTTTCCGGGTTAACGTTTAACCCTCTTGGTTGAGCCCAGTTGTGTGCCAGGGTTAATGCCTCCTCGGCCTTCCTGCACAAATAATTTAGATCCCTTCCCTTCAGAAGTATCATGACGTCATCTGCATAGCAGACTGTCTCGAATCCCTCATCGGCCAGAGTCCTAATAAGGGTATGCATTGTTGTTGTCCATAGAAGGGGTGATAAAATCCCCCCTTGTGGAGTTCCACATTGCACCCTTTTTCTTATACTTACATTGTGCGCCTCACAATTATTCCATCTGTTCCTTAGCATACTGCCAATCCAGTCGCGTATCGCCCGGTTGACATTAAACTGGTCCAGAGAATGGATAAGTGTGTCGGTATGCACGTTGTTGAAAGCCCCCTCAATGTCAATGCACATTATGCAATGCAGTGTCCACTGATCTACCTTTGCCGTATGCGTGTTGCTTGAACCTCACCATATGGCCTGCGATCCTGCCTTTAACCATGTCGTCGATTGTCCTCTCCATGGTTTTCAGCAAGAAGGAAGTTAGGCTTATTGGTCTATAAGCCTTTGGTGAAGATAAATTGGCTTGCCAGGTTTGGGGATAAACACTACCCTCGCTTCCTGCCAGCCTACTGGAATATATGCGTGTGTTAGGCATGCGTTATAAATTCCTGCAAGATGTTTTGAAACTAAATTCATCCCTTTCTGCAGGAGCGCCGGAAAGATACCATCAGGACCCGCAGCCTTAAACGGAGAAAAGCTTTTTATCGCTTCCATGACCATCCTATCGCTGATAATAGGCACCTCATGTTCACCACTTCTCCCATCGTCCAGCATAGCCGAAAGTTCGGCCGGGCTGCATGGAAAATGTGTATCCATGAGGAGTTTAATGGTTTCCTCCACATTTTCAATTGTCTTGCCCGTTTCATCCATTAACGATTCAGCCTGGATGTGGGCTTTTGACAAAATTTTTTTAATTTTATTTAGGTTTTAAGATTTCTCTTTATTTATGAATATTTTCCTTTTGTACTTAATATGGAAATTCATTCTTTGGGATATTCTCCCCAACTAATCGTTAGAAACAATTAGAGCTTTTGCAAAATGCATAGAAAAATCAAAAGTTTGTTGTGGCTTTAGCTCTTCATATGCCGACATTTCATTGGTTGCTAAAACCAAATCGTCAGTGAAGTTTAAGCAGTTTGAAAACATTCAACCTCGGATGTTTATGCCACACAAATCAAATACAATATGAGAATTTCAATAGTGCATATGAATTATAACAAATACATAATCATACTAGGTTTAGAATGTTTCTATACAAACAAACACAACAAACAATTTACTCAACGTGAGTCTATTTTATTTTTCTCTCAACACCCATACAATTAAACGTCCGTTAGTCGTTAATGATTGTATTCAGTTGGGCAAAAAATGAAAAATAAAATCTTTATTTTAAATACTTAATATGGAAATTCATTCTTTGGGATATTCTCCCCAACTAATCGTTAGAAACGATTTGTGCAAAAGCTCTAATCAGCTCTAATCATCAGCGTTCTTGTGTTTGGTCCACTTCTGTGGTGTCAGTTGATGCATATTTCAGCTATACAGGACTTGCCTATTTTGAAATAGACAGCTTTGGAAACAAAGAACACCTTCCCTTCAGATTTGGAAAGGCTGGAAATAGATCCTTGGTCGATGCCCACCACAAAAAGAGTTCCATTTTGGTCCTCCTCTCTGTGGAACACCTCCCAGTTCTCTACCGCCAGTTCTTTGTTTTGTTTACCAATAACCTCCAAAACACGGTCGGATGTGAATTTGCATCCCCATCCTTTGATGTAGAAGGTTGCCTTGGTTAGAGTTGGTATATTTCCCTCTTGCACCAGTTCCAGCTTACAGCCTTCCCATGGCGGAGGGATTCCTTCTACCATCTCCTTTAGGGTAGCTGCGCAGGTCTGCGATGCTAATCTTAGCAACAGCACACCCCTTTGAAACTCACAGCTGTTTATTTTTATTGGAGATCCGTTATCGGTTGCCATAATGTATGCCAATATCGCGTTATTTACCAGATCCTCAACCACTTGCTACTAATTTTCTGGTATTTTGCTAGTCGGACGTAAGGTGTCAATGACCGCGTAGCGGAGATTGTCCCTGTATAGCCTCCTGGCTACTTTAGCGTAAGATGGCGGCTCTTTTTCCTTAGTTACGTCTAGCTTCCTCTTACGCGTGAAGAGATTCCGCTTTTTGGTGTTCTCTGCTTCCGCGGAAGATTTCGCCGACGTGCCCGCCTTCTCAGTAAGTGCTGCACCTTTGACCCCTTACTACAAGGATTCTTCATAGAGACTCCTTTAAGAAGGGAGACGCCCAGTTTTGGTGACTTACCTGGTCGACGAGGAGCACCTTTTCTTATGCTTCGGCTCCGCAATGTTCTGCCCTTCTGGAGATCGGATCCTCTTACCAGTCTCTACCGACGTGGAGGGAGTCTCCGATGCTCCCTTTAGGGCATCTTGCGCATTTTTAGCTGCTGCCTGGTTCTTCTTGGCAAGTTTTCGCCTTTGAGCCCCAGAGAGCCGCTTTTTTCCAGTATTTAGGCTCGCGATTTTGTCGCTCACCTCATCCACCAGTCTGTCTAGATTCTGCGAAGCATCTCTACCTGACTGGTTTACGTTATGAGAGTCAGAGTTGGTGTTCCCACCTGTCACTGAAGGCTGGGTTGACTGGGTATTACCACCTCTTCCTCTCTTTTTGGTGTCGCTGTCCTTTTCCGATTTTCTGTTCCGTTGTCCGTTTTTATGCCCATTGTCGTCATCATTATTTTTTCGTTTTTGTGTTTGTAATTATCATCATTATTCATTTCTGGTCCCACGAGTGTAGGGGAAAGGGATCTCCTCCACGTCATAGCCCCGATAACATGGAGGGGGCGTAGTCTATTTGCTGAGGTGCCCAGGTATCAGCAAAGCTCCGTTTAAATACAGTCTCATGCCCCCGACTGCAAAGAGAACAGATAGACACGGGTCGCGTAACACCTCTGTTTGGGGGTGGATAACTTTTAGTATGCAGGCTTTTATGCCCACCGCCTTCTTCAGTTAAACTATGGATCCTATAGAGGACCCTCGTTCGCCTTCAGAAGAGGTGTGCAATTCAGCCCACACTTAAGCCCTCACACCACGACAAGGTAGTTATCCCAGCAAGGGAAATATAACGAGCGAACATGAGCGGTATGAGGATGAAAAGAAAGGGAAAAAGAGAAAAACAGAAAACAATATCACTAGTGCGATTCAGTAGCGGGACTTAAAGACTGCTGTGAAAAATTATCAGCATAATTTGATTCTGATGTCCAGTAACGTTTTTAGGGATACGCACTGCGGCCATTCTATTGCAAATAATTTTTATGGTGTCACTACAATGATAAATATCAGCCATTCACTAGCGCAAGTTATTGCTTTAAGTGATATACAACATATAAACTCAAACTGATACATTTAACAATATTTTTTTTATTTAGTTATTCATGAAATATATTCATAAAAAATACTGTTTGGCCTCCACAAAATGCTTTTGTTTCTTTTTCTGTTTCTCTTTGTGCTTTTCTATACTTTTAGTAGAGTGGTATCACGTGATATAGAATTGTAACAAAGTTGGTAATGAGAAGTTACTGAATCACTTAATCGTACGAGCAAACAATTATAATTTTTTTTTTTTTTTTTTTTTTTTTTGGCGGAAAGGAAGGAAAAATGCATTACTGCATACACGGAGTCGTCACTGACCGTGTTATGTCGGGCTCTCCAGGAAAAAACTGGTATACCGACTAAAAACCTCCTTATTTCCTCTTCTTGGAAAGTGATTCCACCCCGGGACCGCTGTGATGCATTACTTCAGGGTGGTTTCCTCTTGGCTGCGATTTAAGCCCTCATCTAGAATTTGACCTGCGTCCAGGCCCCCGCCTTGCTAGTTCGTGTCTAGTCAGCTGCTTCTAGGTCAGGTTTCTTCTCCATGAGAATGCGTTTGCAGTACTTAGCTACTGCTTGCCAGCAAGTCCTATTTTGTGTCATACGGTACACAATGGATTCAACACTCATTTCTCCTAGTTGGTTCTCAAGTTCCTGGCGTTTGTCGGCCCATTTATGACACTTAAAAAATGTGTGTTCAGCATCATCGATTATATCTCCTTCTTCATATAAGCAGTACGGCGTGCTGCACTTGCCGATATTGTGCAGATATTTCCTGAAGTACCCGTGGCCGGTCATCATTTGAGTAAGGTAGTAGTTTACCTCTCCGTCTCTCCTTTCTAGCCAGTTATTTATGTTTGGAATAAGTCTCTTCGTCCATCTGGCCGTATCTTCCTCGTTCCATCTTACCTGCCATCTTTGAAGGGTCTCTTGTCTTAAAATCTCCTTGTCCCTTTGTTCGAGGCCGTCTGTCTGTTTCTTTATCCATAGCTTCTCCCTTTCTCGTATTTGCAAGTCTATTGGGATCGTTCCAGCTATAACAAGAATCGCTGCTGTTGAGACAGTGCGGTAAGCGGAAGCAATCCTTATAGCAGATGTTCTCTGTACAGACAGTAGGGCCTTCGTTCGCTTTCCATTTAGTTCCCTGCCCCAGATTTCACTACCGTAGAGAAGAATGCTATTGCTTGTCTTCATTAGCAGCTTCCTCTTATTTTGTCGCGGGCCTCCTATATTTGCCATTAAGCGGCCTAGCTGCGTCGTAACCTTTGCCGCTTTGCTTGCTGCATGTTGAACTTGATTTGAAAATGTCATCTTAGGGTCAAGTCGGATGCCGAGGTAGTTTACGCATCTCTTTGTTCGTATCGGTACGTCCCCGATGTTGATGTCTATTTCGAGAGGTATGTTCTTTCTGGTTAAAAGAACTAGTTCCGTCTTCTGGATCGCCAGCTGCAGGTTATGTGCATCAAGCCATGCTTTCGTCCTAATCATGACCTGCTTGAGTTTACGTGTTGCCTCCTCTGTATCTCTGGCCTTTATTACAGCCGCTATGTCGTCGGCGTAGCCAACTAGAAAGGTGTCCTGCGGCATTTCAATCTTCATTATATCGTCATAACTAATGTTCCACAGGTCTGGGCCCAAGATTGATCCTTGCGCGGCCCCGGATGTAAGTGGGATTTTCCCACTTACATCGAGGACCTTCCAGTCTGTTATTCTGTGTGCGATTTTTTCTGTAACCAGTGTGATGTCTGGTATTGTGCCTCTGCAGCCAGGCCGTCTAAATGTAGGTACATCTCCTACGTTCGCTGCCAGAATTCCCAGTTTGGCCATCATTTGAATAACACCTCTTCCTCTGGAGTTTGTTGTTTCCATGCCCCATTCAGCTGCTCTGGCGTTGAAATCGCCTGCCACTATGAGATTTCCTCCGATCTCTCGGCCAAAGTGCTCGATATCATCCAGTTTTTTCAGGAAATCTTCTATGTGGTCACTGGGCGTTAGGTAGCAGCTAATGACTGTTACGTCTTCAAAATGAGTCCATGTGAAGCAGCTTCCCTTTCCGTACTTCTTTGGTGTAAATTTTCCCAGTTGTGGTATCCATATTGCTGATGTTTTAGCGTCGTCTTCGATCCATAGACCGGTTTGCTTCATGCTGTGCTGTTCGCTGATAACTGCTATGTCCGCTCCTTGTTCCATCATCACCTGTGGCAGGAGTGCATCTGCCACTTTTCCCCTGTGCATGTTTGCTTGTAGGATCTTCACTGTGCCCTTTTGTTTGCTGAGCAGCCTCTCGATCCCGGTAGGTGGTCCAAAAGGGTTCTACCTTCTGCCAAGCATATACAGCATTTCGCAGGGTTATTGCACTGCTTCAAAAAGTGGCCACTTTCGCCACATTTTATACATAACCCCGCCCCTTTTCTGTCGGGCCCGATGCATTTCCACTGAGTGTGCCCAACTCCGAAGCATTTAAAGCAACGTTTCAGCTCTTCTCTGTACTTGATTCTGCAGTTCGTCCATCCGATTTTTATACGCTCTGTCTTTGATAAGCTGTTTGCTCCAGACGTGGGAAGCGAGACAAAAGCTCTTCTTTGGTCACGGAGGTTAGGGTTTGTGATGCGTACCGAAACGTCTTCTTCTGCTGTGTCGGTTGCCTTTGTTATGGCAGTAACAACTTCTTCTATTGTAGAGAAACCATCTATATCTCCTATTTCTATTGTGACTTTAGGCTTTAGATCTCTGACGTCCGCCGCTTCCTTCAGTGTGTTCCTTATGGCATCGCAAAATTGCCCAGTATTTCCCCCTTTAGCTACCTCGAGGAGGATCGAACCTGTTTTCGTCTTTCGGACTGATCGTACCGCGATATTAGCTTCATCCGGCTTTACATTTTCTCTTAGATTTTTCAGAACCTCAGCATAACTGTGACCTTCGTTTGGTCTGACGATCACCGCTTCGGATTTCTCCCTTGGTAGTTTGAAACGTGTTTTCTTCTTTGGCGGGTTTCTCGCTTTCTTCGGAGTGTTTTTCAGGGTGTTTGACGCTCCTGTTTTGTCGTTTCCTATTCGCGAGGCATCTGCGTTTTTTACGGTCTCGTGTGTGTTTTCTTTCTGTTTTTTGCCTGGCCTTGCTGTTTCAGCAGGGCTTGAAGCACTTCTTTTGTTTTGAGGTGTGTAGTTGCTATCCGTAGTTGATGACGCTCGGGTACTTTCCTCTATTTTTCTGCTTTTCTCCTTTTCTGATTCCGCTTTCTTCCAGTTTTTTCGATAGTCGCCAAGAACATCAAAAAGCTCTTCCAACTCCGACACCCCGTTTTGTACATCCATGTTAATGTTCTTTTGTCTGGAAATAGCGCATCTTATTTTTTTGAGGACGCTAAGGCACCGCTGAATTGTTTCCTCTTCCGAATTCCTCATCTTTGAAATAAATTCCTGTCTTGGGGAAGTCCGTGCAGTGTTTCCAATTCTGGTTTCGGGTGTTGTTACTTTCGGCACCTCATGTGTAGAAAGAGGTGTTTGAACATTCCGATCTCTTTTACTCGCCAAGTTCGGAGTGCCCTCTGTCGTACTTTTTCCCATTTCTTGATGTCCCGGCCTTGGTGGGGATCTCGTCACCTTTCCGCTGGGGCGAAAAGGATTTATATCGCCGTTGTTTTTTTTATTGTGTTCATGTTTTTCTTCTGGGTCCCCGCTTGAAGCCGTTATCTTTGTTCGAAGGTGCAGTTGCCCGTTTCATTGACCCCGAGGGTGCCTTTGCAAGCAGTGAGGTCCTCGCGAGGGTTGACGCAGATCCTTATGAGATGTTGCGTACAGAGCCAGGTCAGGCACTAATTAGGAGTCATCTCAACTAAACCTGCACAGCCCTACTCGGCTACGAACATTGAGCGTTCTACAAGCCCTGCCAGGGTTTTAACGGGACGGTGGTAGCCCCCGCATTGGCCCGTGAGCCATTTCAGCGCGATATCACTCGTGCTTACTGAGGTCACAGAATACGGTAGCTCCCAGCCCATGTTCGTCTAAATCCTAATCAGTATATCCATCGTTATTCAGTGATATTGGTGATCAAATTTGATTTTGTTAAATTGTTAAAAGTTTCTGAATTGCATTTCTAAAGTAAACAACCAGCCCTATGGACGTATCAATATACAGAGAGTGATTTGTATATGAATAATAGAAGTTGGAAGAGCATTCCCAGGATTACGTTACCAATATTAGGGTTCGCACCTTTCGTGATTTTGACAATATAAAAAGGTTGCTGCGTGAAAACAACGTGCCCTTCTACGCGTTTAGAAGGTTTAAACGGTTTTTACAATGTGAGTTCTATCATCCACTGAGGAATAAAGATTGGAAGACTCGGACATACATCGTTCTTACGCATAATGTGTCAAGTGTGGGGAGTTATTCGGTACTAGTAGGTTTGAAATTTTCGTTAGGTAGGAGAACACGAGAAAGAAACTTTAGTTACTAAGCCCATCACTGGTAAGACTAAAAAAAGATGGGTATTGCTACTAAATGTGTAATTTAAGGAGTTGAAGTCCATGTAGCTAGCTCTAAAAAATGTTCTCGCAGAGTTGAACTTCTATAGGAAATCGAGGCAAAGAAACCTAGCTGTATAAAACAGATGATACTAAGCCGATCATTTAATAGTGGTGCAAAGCCGTATACCTCATGCGCATCTGCTGTGGTGATAAATCTGCCGGTAAGGGAGCCCTTGGAGCCTAGATTCCCAAAAGATTTGTCTAATAATCCGACTATTGCTTGAATCTCATTACAAGGCGTAATATGACTTCATTAATTGTTATTTTAAATATGTCTTTGTCGTGAACTTATTAAGCTGGGCTTAAAAATGGTAAATCAAGGTTCGGCGTATTGCTTGGCATGCGAATGTCTCTGAAATATCATGGATAGGACAATGGAGTACATTTAATATTTACACGAAATCAGTATCATCGATTCACTATTGAGTATTGTTTTTGGGTATTGACCAACCTGATGTTCTGCTTTTGGCTTAGTATGGTCTAGTCTACACCATAAGCTGAATATCACTGGCAATCTGACACACGATAGAATTCAAACTGCGGAATACTGTTCTTGTTAGGGATAACTGGCTCTCAGCGGCGGTATAGCAATAATTGCGGCTATTTTTCCAAAGCATGGAAGAAGACTCTGATTATCCGAAGAACAGCTACATACCGATTTTCCTTCTATCTTAAAGAAAATTATTAGAATTTTTTATTCTATCTCGGACAGGATACAGTTTCTCTAAAAGTGATACCCTTAGTGAGTTAAAACTTGAGCTTAAGGTGGGGCATTATAAATCTTATGCTATTTTGGTTTTCTCAAAAAAGCTAAATTTATCAACAAATACTGTGGTTTGCATTAACGATTTTATGATTCACTAAATGCTTATTATCAAAAAAAAAAAGTTGTGTCTGCCAATATATGTATATAATAATATTTTTGCATGAATTTCTGATTAATGAAAGTAAAATTATAAAATAAAATAACAAAAATAATGATATTTATGCAAATATGCTCTTATTTTTTTATATTTTTTTAAAACAACATTTGTAAATGAAGACATATTTCCACACCTGACGTTTCTTTGGGACCGATGGCTTGGTAGTGAGATCACGCATGAATGCTTAATTCCCTATACTAGGCAATATCAATAATAAGGGACTATGTCTGAACATTAGCAAGATGGATATGGTATGATTTGATAAGGGTATTGGAAAAAATAAAATACCATAGAATATTTCATGAGAGTTTAGGATTCCATCACGACATTGATAATGTCTTGTCGCGTACCAAGCGGACTAACGACACTTATTGCACTTCTGTGTGCCGCTGATGTTATATATTTTGTGTGTATGTTTTGATGGCTGATTGATTTTTTTTAAGAGAAGTTACACTCAGGCAATTAATGCCTACTACTAACTTAAGATTTTACTTCTTTTGTGAAAGGGATAGGATAGAGAGGACAAATACGTGGTGAAATTAGAAGATAGTCCACCACAATTAATTAAATCAGTAAAACTTATGATGTTAATTTGTTTTTTAATGATTTGTCTTGAACAGGATGCGAACGTCATAAATTGCTTTGTGATGACTGCTATCGATTCTCTTTTGCATTCATCAAAATGAGGGACCATCTGATCTAAAATCTATTCGGATGTCGAGATACTTGACGCCAGCTGACCTCCTTCGATAGAAGGCGAAGAGTCTACTATGCGAGGCTGCAATATTTTTTTTTATAATAGGACAGAAAAAACTTAAGAAAAAAGTTGTTTCCCCATTTTTTAAGAATTTAGAATTAAATGCTAATAAATAACGTATATATATATATATATATATATATATATATATATATATATATATATATATATATATATATATATATATATATATATATATATATATATATATATATATATATATATATATATATATATATATATATATATATATATATATATATACTTATATATGTTATGTTAATAGAAGTTTAAATGTTTTATTAAAAAAATCAAATAAGTAGGGAGACTTTTAATACAGACAGTGAATTTGTTCATTTTATCAATAACAATTGTCATTGGAAGTGCGCCAATGAAGCCGTTCATTGGATGAATGAAGAATGTCTTTTTGCATTTGCGAAAAACTTTAATTAATGAAGTAAATAACAAATAATTTACTTCTATAATTCTTGTTAAGTTCTAGTTCATGCATTTCCTTAACTTATTTTCTCAAGTGAACTACTTTTTCGTTGGAGGAAAGGTGTATTTCTAGAATAATTTTTTTATAAAGTTTTTAAGTTCACAATACCTAAGGATTTATAGAATTCATAATTCACCCCGTAGTGGGATCGAACTAGTAACCTTTTGTTGAATAGTTTAGCACTATACGCACTTGTGTATTACTGCAATCTGCATCCGCGATGAAATTATTTATTTTAAATAAGTTAAAAAAATGGAGTGGAAATCTTACACCACGCTTTAGGTATTTTTTGTTCTGATTTATAGTTAATTAATAAAACATACAAAACTTTTAAAAAATATTTATAGATAAATGTGTAAAATCGAGTATGACATGGAAAATTAGAACGTGGAGAGTTACAGACGCATAGTTATTAATGTGTTTTTTATGAAACACATTTCATTATATAAATGAAATACTTTCATTGCCTTCGTGATCTTATTGATTTGATTTCCAAAAAAATTTTGAAAAAGATAACAGTTTTAGGCCACACAAATATCGATATATTTATTTTTGACAAATTATATAAACTAGTGTTCGCCCAGTGCACTATAGCCGAAATCGCGATTTCAGCGGCAAAAAATACTTCCCGACAAGCTGGCTTAACAAAATTTGGTGTGTAGACTTCTAACGATAAAAAAATCGATTTGAGAAAAAATGGGCAGGCCACGCCCATTTTTTTCAAAGTGGTGGCAAAACGTACTTCCTGTCAAGATAGCTTCACCAAAATGATTATACGGACTTCTAATGACAAAAAGTGTAACTTGAGGAAAAATGGGCGGCCCACGCCCACTATTAAAAAATATTTAATGCTACCAAGAAATTCATTTATTTTTTAGTTCACAAATTTATAATTTTCAAGAAGGTGTGTAAATGGTATATAAATATATACTTATATTAATCTGAAAATAACAAAATAACGGATACATATTCTCAAAAGATAAAGGGCTTAATTAATCATGGTCTGTTTCTTCCTTTTCATCTGCTTCTAATTCCAATGAATAATTATTTAACGACTCTAAGCTTACATCTGAATCAGAACTATAATTGCAGCTGGAGGCTTCTTGAGATGTTGAAGGTAATAACAGTTCTGGTGGTAATTCGGGCATTTTAAAAAGATCAGTGACTTCTCGAGGAAATGGAATTTTTTTTGAACTATTTATACGTTCTTGCACACATAAACTAGAAATATATGGGTCAGAGCTATCCATGGCTCTATGATACATGTCGAGAATATTGTGCACTCTTGAATCCTTTCGAGCATGACCAGTTCGATCTTTTTTATAATATTTGTTTCGCGCCTCAGATGCATTTTCTGCAAGACAACCTACGGGTACTACTGAAGCCTCAATTATTTGTGAAGAATGCACTAATATTTTGTGTATTGTGGCAGACATCGGGTACCATTCGTAGTTTTGGAAAAATATTTCACTGGTTTTAATGCAATGGGCATGAAACCTTTGAGCATCAATTTCAAATTCAGAGGAGAGAACAATTAAGATTATGTGCAAATGTTTCAAAAAATCTATATTTATACTAGTAATAGATGCTAAAAGGTCCGTGCAATAAAATGCTCTTCTAGCTGTGTTGCCATCGTTGGTGTTGCCGCTGCCATTTGCTTTCGGCTTATCGACATGAAGACCCATTTGTAGCAAAAACTCTTTTTGAATTTTTTGTTTCTTTTCTGCCAGGATTCTCTTCTCTTCTGTTCCACGAACTTGCCATTTTTTCAAATCTAGCTTGTATGAAAGTTTTAAAACAAACTCGAAACTACGAATCCACGCATGCAGAGGGCTTATTCCATATTTCAATACGTCGCCCTTTGCTTCAAAATTAGGAGAATCAAAGTTTCTAATAGTTCGAAATTGCTTCGGACCTGCATGACAGATCGGGCATTGCTGTGAACTTTTAGTTTCTGTCAACACATTTAAGACTTTTCCATCTATTAATGTCATATATAAATTATATTTTACTTTAATTTTTTCCCCATTACTTAGTGTGTATTGTAGTGGTTCCAACTTCTTAATCTGTTCATTTATGTTGTGGTTTTCAGTTAAAATGTGCTCTTTTGTTTCTTTAACAAACTCCACTTTTAAAGGCCTACAAAAGCGTACTGACTGAGGTGTACGGTTTATCCAAATATTATCACCTGCGGATGAAATTATCTTTATTGGAATGACTGATGTCACAAAAAGGCACTGATCGAAGCTTTCCGAAGTATTTTCGACAAATTTTTGTTTAAACAAGCTGTGACCGGTAGAACCATCAAACCCGTAGCTCAAAATTAGGATCGATTCTTCAACATCCATTCCACATAATACTTCATCTTGATATGCAAGAATTCTTTTAGCTGTGTGGTCTACCAAATTTTGCAACGAAACTTCGACTGAGCTTTCATTCGCTTTGATTTCATCCGGCCTACATTTTAATTTGCTTTTATAAACTTCATCATAAGTCGGATAAATATTACTATTGTGTTGTATGTTTAATTGACGCATATTTAAGTACTGCTTTTTAGTTAAACCGTTTTCTAACAAAAACATTAGAGCTTCATCAGGTGATACTGGCGTAACTTCTTTATGGCTACTATTAAGAACTTCTCGAATTTTGGATGGCCGATTTGGAGATTTAGCAACTTGTTGCAAGACAAATTTCAAATCCGTTGCCTGGGACTTTTTGGCAGATATAGAGGCAGCGTGAAGTAATAATTGCGCATGGTCTCCTTGCTGGGAAGCTAATTCGGAAGCTAATCTCCTTTTATTTCTTTCGCTGCTATCCTCATAACTCATTTTTGGTCGCCCGATAGCATTAATCTTTTTCGGTATAACAAAAATTGTTTCTCGACTCAACCATTCCTCATTATATTTTCTAAATGCTTTCTCATTTCTGGATTGTTTATCCCATTTATTTTTGATAAAATTAGATAAGTTACGAGCTTTAGTACATATTAATTTACTTAATTCGCTGTCAATTTCGTGTGGAATCATTTCTTTTATGTAATTCGAAACATTCCTGTTGTTTCTCAACCAAAACTCAAATATTTCAGAATTTTTGAACCTGAGTATTTCTACAAAAATATTAAAAATTCGTTCGTTAGCACTCAAATGCATACAATTTTATCATGACATAAAACTTGAGTTTTCTACCAACAATCACGTGTACATAGTTCAAATGACACTTTATAACATTTTTTGTTTTACTCCACGAAAAAGGACAAAACTCTTCAGAATTTAACAAAAATATACACACACAAAAACCACCAAAATATGTACGAAATACAAAGATTTAGCAAACTATATTTGTATGTAGTAAAAATACTCACCTCGGGTATTACAACTCATATTTAAAAAGTTTTTTTACAAGAATATATTATTAAGTAAACAGTTTTTAATTTTGTAAAAATTTTGCTTTTTCACTTGTGTTAACGCGTGCCAAAAAATTTGTAAACATTAACAGGTGTTTGTACATAAAAAGGGCTGCCAGCAGTAAAAATTTTTTTTAGCTTTTTCTTATCAATATGTTGGGTACTGAACACCATCAAAAAAATTGTAAAAACTTAAAGTTGAAAAATTGACTTTTTGCCGCTGAAATCGCGATTTCGGCTATAGTGCAGTGGTTGAAATTCAACCATTATTGCAATAATACAAAACCGCTCAGATAAAATGTCATATTTTTCTTCATTTCTAATAAAATGTATTACCGTACTTACTCCATTCTTTAATAGTTGTATCTATTAATGTGAGCTTTCTAAATAAATAATAGAAACGGTTTTGATGTTCATTTAAGAAACATAAATTTATTGTCTATATTAAAAATATTAAAATTTTTTGATTAATTGAAGAAAAACTAAAAGTAAAAAAAATCATTTTATTCAAAATATTTAAAGTAGTTGTACGACTGGCATCTTTATCTAAGAAAAATTTCTTTATATACAATATTCTTCGTGGAAACTCTATTGTCATTGAGTATGTTTCCTTGACCATTTTCATTTGAAATATAAAATTTTCGGCCGTTGAATGAACGAACTCTACTCGAACTCTTTGGTCCATGACCAAATATGTATCGTCTCAAACGGACACCTATCTTTTCAAATGTTTGCCCCGGTGACTTATTAATGATCATGGCAAATGCGGGTATAATTGGAATTGTGTCCGAAATTTAAATGGAAGAATTGTTCCAGAAAATGGTAAATTTATTCGTGGAATCAAAATTCTCTTATTACGAACTACTCCCGTCAATACTTCGCAATCTATGGTGTTGCGGTACAAGCATTTTACTCTTATTCGAGTTCCATTTACTATGGCTTGTGCCGTGTTCAAATTACGAATCAGCATAACAATGGAATTTATTTTCAATTTCAATTTATACGGTGGCATTCCGCTTACGTTCAGTTAATTTAAAAATTAAGAAGGATATTCATTTACGTCATTGATATCATTAGAAACTTTATCCAAACTGTAATAAACCTTCTCCTCCCCTGAAAGACGATTAAGTATATCATTATTTATTGAAGCGCAGTCATCATTGGTAGGAGCTAAAATTACGGAATTAAGAATTTGATCCGATAATATATTCTCACGAATATTACCAAAGATATCAGTAATTAAACTATCAAAACAACCAATTATTTGTTGTGGCAATTTAATAATGTCATCAACTAACTCTGGATAATTTCTTAATTCACCATTACCAAGTTTATTTATGAAATTCTACAAAGTCTACTTCTTCTGGTCTAGCTCTCATATTTTGTGTTAAGGTAACTTTGTGAAAAGAATTAAATTCCTTCCAACTAATGATGCAATTTTCAATTAAAGTAAATCAGGTCCCGTGTGGAACAATAGGTAAAATTTGCCTTAAATCGCAAAGAATAGTTTTACCACCAAATGGTGGTAGAATGAACAAATCCAAGCCAATCATGGCTTCATGATTGGCTAATATTCTTAACTGTTTTTAACTAATTTAGGCACAAAAATGTAGAATAAAAAATACATTCTGCAATCTATCAAACAAACAAAAAATCATGCGAATACGTTCAATTTAGGTCAGTTAAAATGGTTCATAACTTTTTCCACTTGCCTATTTATATGTATATAGATGTACTTAGATTATTTTTAATGATTAAATTTCGCGATCATACTGTACATGTTTTTTCGCAGGTAACGAAAAGTGTAAAAACCAATCATACAAAACGATTTCACAAAAATAGCGAACAAACTAAATAAATTTGCTACCTATTTTTTACGAATCTATGTAAGTATGTATATATGCAAAGCCTTAAGACTATATACTTATGTATATGCATGTTGCTTGCGCGACCAAGCCACCTTCTTTTAAATCCATGTTTACACCACGACGCGTCGAAGAATAAATAAATAATTTCTGTAAAAGACAAAACAATCGAACCTGTTTTTTCATAAATGCATATGTATTGGTTTTGTGCTAATAATGCGGGGTTATGAATGGTTAAAAAATTGTGCCGAGGAAAAACCATTCCTCTCGTCTCTCTTGCCTACAAAGTACGATGTTATGCCTGCATAATTATTCTCGTGTGTTAAGGCTCAATAAGAACAACAACAAGTCAGTATATTTTTTGTTGTACTTTTTTTGCAAATTAAGAGAGATGGAGAGAAAGAGAAATCATGGCTTTATGATTGGCTAATATTAACTGTTTTTAAATATCTTAGGCATAAAAATGTAAAATAAAAAATACATTCTGCACTGCTCTTATGGACAATCTATCAAACAAAAAAAAAGTTTAGCGAATACGTTGAGTTTAAGTCAGTTAAAATTGTTCTTAATTTTTTCCACTTGCCTATTTATATATAGTTAAGCTGTTTAAACAACGAAACAATTTTTACTGATACAATGCAATGTAATTGCTCATTTTATTAATGAAGAGTTTAGTTGATATAATGCGGAACATGTAATGAAACAGTTTCATTGTCTGAATAAATGATTTTTCTTTCAGTATCGTCATAAACTTTGAAAACTTTGAAATTGCAGTAGTTTTTTGAGTGAAATTTGTACACAAATAGTATGGATCAACATATAGGTTACTTTTTATTATGGCATAAAACTTAATTTAAACACTAAGCTTCGGATTGAATGTTGCATTCAATCCGTTAGCTTATAACCTTTATAAACATTTTGATATATTTTTTCGTGGTAGTAGTGATTGACATATATTTATATGATTCTTATATTTGGTAATCATGCATAAATAGTTGATTGGATTCGAATGCAATCAATCAAAGAGTTGTATGAGCATATAGGATACATTCTGTCGTTGTTAAAAACTTATGGACTAATACTATAATTGTTATATTTGTTATATATTGAACAGGTTTTAATGAATTTTGGCGTCCAGAAAATTCTTTAGTGCATTAAATAAATTTTTTAATCTATATAAGACGTGATTAACAAAATTTTGATAATCGGGTATGTTCTAGAATCCGAATTCACTCGAAAGTGGATTACTTTAGCATTTTTGGTGTTCTGCAATTCACATCCCCATGTTTTTATTCGTTTTCAATTAGAGTAGAAAGGGGTGGGTGAAAGTAAAACGAATCGTACTTTATTCTTATAAATGCTAACATTATTAAGAAAAATACAATTTTGGTTTTTAGTTTAAAGTGTTTTTTATTGAACTTCATCAAAAAAAATCAATTTTTTACAGAAATATTAATGCAAACAAATTTTTTTTAAACTTTGCCAAAAATTTCAATTTGGTTTTGGCAGATCTCACTTATGTAAAAAAACATGAAAAAATACAACAATTTTGTTTATGTTCGAAAACACAAAGTTGCCCTACATAATAAAGTTTGATATGTCAATCTTTTTTGAACTAAATCTCAATGCATTTAGATCTTATTGATAAAGAAAAATGAATTTTTTGAAGGAAATTAAAACGAATTTCATATATATAAATCTATTTAAACAATAATTATAATAATTCGATTGCATTTAGTTGTAAAATCACAATGTAATAATCAGGTAATACTTTGTTTTAACAACAAATGGTGCCAAGACAACGTAGTCGATATGCCTATAGCCGGCAAACAGCCGCGCTGATAAATAACGCAACTAGAAGAAGAAAAGAGAATAAAATTAATAATCTCTTTTAAAAAATTGTAAAATCAAAGCCTGCTTGTAATGTCTTTGTATTTGTTGATGTGAATTTAAATTAAGAAGAGCACGTTTCATATTCAAAAGTTGTACGATGTAACGGTATATCAAATCCAGCAGATCAACCAAAACAAATAATTTTATTTTCGTTCGTTGTCTTTTTGGAGAGTATTAAATAATTTTATTTTCATTCTATGTTTCTTTAAGAATATTAATTTTGTTTTTATTCGCGTAGAAAATTAATTGAAAAATTTGAATATCTTTGTTTTCATAATCTCTAAATTGTTTTACACCCAATTTTCAAGATGATTTTTTAAGACATGTCTTTTTTTATTTTCTTTTAAAGTTGCTCCCAAAATCATGTCACATTTTCATGATGATTTTTAAAACATGTCTATTTTTTCTATTTTTTTGTTGTAAAAAAAACTTATTTGACAGCATGAGTTGTATTTTTTACTTTATCTTTAATTCCTTTTATTTCTATAATTTGGGCGCCAAAAACGGAATTTAATAACTTGAGAAGTAAAGTATTTAAAAAAGTAAATTTTCTTAAAAAAAATCAAAATTGGGTGCTATACAGAAAAACCTCGAAGAAAGCAATGGAGGTAAAACTAGTTGACTAAAACTAGTGAGTGGGTGAAGCAATGGCGGAAATGCTAAGTGGAGCGAGGTACATTTTCGTTTTTATGAACGACTTCTTGGGAGATAAATCGTCTTTTCTGAACTATATCAGAATAAGCCGAGAGACATTTAATTTGATACTCGCAAAAATCGAAGGTGATATAGTAAAACAAGATACCATCTTGAGAGAAGCGATAACTCCAGCAGAGAAACTGGCAGCCACACTCCCAATACCTCGCTACTGGAGAGTCCATCAAAAGCACAAATTATCAGACGAGACTATGTGAAACCTTTCTTTGTTGTGCAGTTCCGGAAGTATGCCAGGCAATTTGGAAACACTTTAAAAATGAATATTTAAAGGTTTTTGAGTAGGTACATATGTATATGAAAAATAACTTATTTTATTGTGCCTATTCATAGAATGTAATACTTTGGTTTATTATTTTGAAAATAAAATGAAACAAGTTAAATTGT
Source organism: Germaria angustata (assembly GCA_963681545.1). Lineage (NCBI taxonomy): Eukaryota > Metazoa > Arthropoda > Insecta > Diptera > Tachinidae > Germaria > Germaria angustata. The sequence continues at coordinate 78,344,782 of OY812998.1, read as the reverse complement.
TATAAGTACATTAATTGAAATAAATTCGTCTTTTATTAATATATAACTTTAAAAATATATGTATATCATTAGCTCTTGGCAGATTGTGAACAAAGAGCTAGATCGCTTGACACGGTCCATATATGTAGGAATACGTACATCATACAAGTTTTCGTGTTCCTGATATTTGGACATTAAAAGCTCCACAATTTCGTTTTTCCACATGGTTTATATTTATTTGCACTTTTTATTTATATATTAATATATGTATCTTTTATATACACACAAAACAAAAAACAAGCACTTGTCGCTTTAAAACAAGAAAAATAAAGAAGAACACAGAGAAATAACCACCTTAACAGACGAATGCAAATAAAATATAATAGTAAAATTGCGAATGACAGCTAAAAGGAAGAGATGTATTTTCTTCATTGTTGTTGTAAGAAAATCACGAAAACAGAAACCATGTTTCTTTTGCTAACCCTCTTTCTTATCTACCTAATATGCCTACAAACAAACAAGACATGTCTTAAAGACAAGTAAAAAAATCATCGTGAAAATTGGGTGTTACTTTTGTAATTTGTTAATTTTTTCCAACTTTTTTGCCGACCGCCGTCGATTTTAGCGTAGCTGTGGCCGTTGACATTTAGATTTTTTTTTTCGAACATAAACTTCGAATGTGGAAAAACATGCTGAATTCAGAACACCAATTTATAAATTATGGGAATTCAAAAAATTTTTCGTTTTCAATCCGAGTCAAAACCTGGAACATACCCGAATATCTTAATTTCAATGAATCGTGCCTGAAGACATTGCTACTGTCGTCAAAGGTAGACATGCATCACTTAAGTCATAGTGTCATAATGGTCATAATGGCAAGATATCGCACACATAGGAGCTTCCTTTAGGAACGGCCAATCGACCTAGACCTTTGGATATAAAGCAGAAACTCCAAAAATCCACTCCAGTAATAAAAACACGCGTCAATGGAAATTTCCACAAAAACCGTAGCGCGATACATTTAGTTCGAAAGAAACGCGAGAGTTTTCCTAGAGCCCAGAGCTACTTTGCGATAGTGACTATATTCAATACGTAACAACATGATACAAAATCTATGATACAAAAATAATTGTCAAGCAATGCACGCTGCTCGTGATAGTGCCTTATATAATATTATTTGGGTTTTTTTTATGCATTCAATTAATTGAATGAAATGTTTATTCTCTAACAATATCTAAGGCTTGGTATTTGATGAATACAGTTATACAATAACTAAAACGAAACACAGTTTAAAAACAAATACATAAATAAAAACAAACAAAAATAAAAGGAATTTCTGCTATACTTCTTGTTACATCAACATCAATAATAACGTCTTGTAATAACAAACCAAAGAGTGCTGATAATTTAATGTGAAAACACTTATCAATACAAAAAAAATATAAACACAAATTGATAAATAAACATGGAAATGACCACAGAATACTTTAAACAATACAATACAAAATTAAAATCTAAAACAAATATAGAATAACCAACCATAATAACAATTACATCAACAACAGGAGAGCTAATAATTAAATAAGACAACAACAATACAATTCCCGCCAACTTCTTGGAAAATTATCAACTCAAATAATATTTTACATAAACTGATCTACTCCCACATATACTAGTTAATTAATGAAGTAGTTATACCAGTGGTGCGATTCAGTAACTTTATGTACAGAGTGTTAAGTTGGTTAAAAATTTTAACATCAAAATTTTTTTTTCCACTAATTTTTTTTATTGTATCTTCATTAAACTGAACTAACAATAAGTATTCAAATCTTAAATATAAATATAATAATTAGGCCCAACCAGTGTCGGACATAAACTTAGTGATAGTAATTAAAAATAAATAAATGTCGCATTAAGTACAAGAATATTTTCAAAAAATTTCATCTGCAGTGTTGCGTACTAAAGCCGTAGTATCCCTCTTTTTTAAGCGGATGTGTCCAGGAAAGTTCAAGATGTTACGAGCAAGCGGATTAGGATGGGACTCGAGTTTTGTTAAATATTTGCCTGCATATTTTGCAATTTCGGCGGTCACAAGTGGCATATTTAAATCACGATGTAAAATTGAATTTTTCATGTACCATGGAGCCGATGTTATTAACCTTAAAATTTTGTTTTGCATTCGTTGGATTCTCTCTACATGGCTGAATTCCGTAACACCATATGGGTTTCAAAAGCGACTTGTATATTAAAAGTTTACACTCTAGACTGAGGGTAGAATTTCTACCAATCAGCCCATGTATCTGAGTCAATTTGAGTTTTATTTGTGTCAGCTTAGAGTCAATAAAGTTTTTCCATGTGAGGCGTCGTTCGAGGTGTATACCAAGATATTTCACTTGTGAATGTTGAGGAACAACTTGATTGTTGATTCGAATGGGGGAACAAGTATCTCTTCGTAGGGTAAATGTGACATGAACACACTTTTGTTCATTTACTTTTATTCTCCATAAGTTCAACCACAGCTCCAACAAGTTAATATGTTCCTGAAGATATCGGGATGCCTCGTGAGGGTTTTCATGCATACTAAGGCAGGCTGTATCATCGGCAAATGTAGAAGTGAAGATATTACTGCTCAGAGGCATATCACAGGTAAAAATCAAGTACAAAACTGGCCCCAGTATACTCCCCTGTGGCACCCCAGATGAGATAGTTTCGGGCACACTCGTGAAGTCTCCTTCCACGACAGTGAACTTCCGGGCAAGAATGTAACTTTCCAATAGATTCACAATGTTCATTGGTAGATATCTTCTCAATTTCAAAATCAGGCCCTCATGCCATACTTTATCAAATGCTTGAGAAACATCAATAAAGAGGGAAGAACAGTACTTCTTTTCCTCAAATGTTCTTCTTATAAAATGTACCAATCTATGAGTTTGTTCAATGGTGCTATGCTGACTTCTAAACCCAAATTGATGGTCCGGTATGCACCCATTATCAGCTAGAATTGGAGACAATTTTGTCATGAGCAGTTTTTCGAAGAGCTTTGAAATTGTTGACAGCAAACTTATTGGCCTATATGACTCAGCCTTAGTAAGATCTTTGCCCACCTTTGGAATCATTTTGACCATGGCAAGTTTCCAGCTGTGTGGATAATACTGCAATCGTAAAATGCCATTAAAAATAAATAACAGGATTCTAATAGCAATACGAGGCAAATTCATCAGCATCTTGTTACTAATTCCATCAATACCCGGGGCCTTCTTTGGGTTGGTTTCAGCAATTAGGTTTTGCACATCACGCATCTTAAACTTTATGGGTCGAGGGGGTAGAGCAACTACACTCGGCAAATCAACAGCACCAGTACATGAGTTTGGGGTAAATACGTGTTTTAAATGTTCAGCAAATATGTTACCTTTTTCAGTATTGGTTCTTGCCCAACCTCCGGTAGAAGTGCGCAAGGGTGGTTTAGACTCAACGGGTGTTTTAAGTTTTTTAGCAGCGCGCCACAAGGAGTAATTAGATGCTGCTGTGACATCGAGACCTTCCAGATAGTTCTTAAGAGAAGCAGATTTTTCAGATGCAAGCAACTCTTGGAGTCGTTTAGTGCATTCTCTAAGTCTGATTTTATGTTGTGGTGATCTGTGCTGTTGCCATTCCCTTCTAGCTCTTCTTTTTTACATACGAGACGTTCAATATCCGCAGAATAAATTCTATTAAACCCAGTCTGCGGATGGGAGGTAGTGGCATGTTTAGCAGCCTCTTTAATATTCTCGGTAAGATTGGCAATGTTAAATTCAATATCATCGGGAGTTCTAAGCCTGATGTTTTCCGCACAATGACTACTGAGATATTTTTTGAACCCCAGCCAGTTAACACGATTTATCACCTTCACATATGGGTGAGGTAATTCACTTCTTAGTGGGCTACAAATTGTAACGATCGTGGGAGTGTGATCGGAGGAGAGATCATGTGAAGCTTCAACATGAATTAAATCCCTAGGGATATTTTTCATGACCCCAAAATCTATAACATCCGGAATTTTTTGTATGTCAGTAGGCCAGTAAGTGGGCTCCCCGCTCGAAATGACATCCAAACCCATTTTTGAAATTGTGTTGAACAATGCTCGACCTTTAGGTGTAATAAGACGCGATCCCCAGAACGTATGTTTTGCATTGTAGTCTCCAGCTGCTACGAAACAAGGGCCAAGAGTTTTGTAAAAATCCTCGTATTGATCCTCACTAATTGAAAATCTGGGAGGGGAGTAAACTGATGATATTACGAGATTTGAACAAAAATTTTCTATGCAAATATTTGTTGCTTGTAGATGGTCTTCACAAGTGTTCTCAAGAATATAGTGTTTGAGTCTTGACTTTATTAGAATTGCTGATCCTCCGCATGCTCTTCCTCTCGGGTCCTTTGTATCGTATAAGGTGTAGCCACTCATTTTAAATAGGCTTCTCGAAGTCAAATGAGTCTCAGATACCAACATTATATCAATATTCTTCACCGTGAGGAAGTGCTCAAGTTCGTTTTTATGTTGGCGAATACCGTTTGCGTTCCAGAAACATAACTTTAACGTGTTCATGGCTTGTTAACTAATGCTTGAAGCAGTGTGTCCTGCATTCGCAGCATTTCTTGCATCATGCTAGTCATATTTGTTGTAAAGTTGTTTATAGTTTGCACCAAATTATCAATAGTATTTTCAAGGCGACTGAAATTAAAGCTTGCATTTGCATTTGTTGTATTAGTTGGTGGTGACACTTTTTGCATGGGAACGGAGTTGATCTTCACAGCGTCAGCATACGATACTTGTGTAGAGATTGGTTGGGCCATTAGAGGATAAGTGGCGGAGTATGTATTTCCTGTTTGCGCTGGGACTACTTTAGGCTTTTGAATCATAGCCTGTTTAACGAAGGAGTATACAGGACAACCTCTGTAGTTAGCAGTGTGATTACCTCCACAATTACTGCACTTTTTTTCCTTCTGGTCCTTCGACTTATTGCAAATAGCAGTACTGTGTAATTCACCGCACACAACACAAACAGTAGGTAATTTGCAGTAAGTTTTTGTGTGGCCATATTCTTGACAGTTATGGCACTGTACGGGTCCTGAGCGCTTGTGTGGTTCTTCAACTGTGATTTTCCGGTATAACAGATATTTTAAATTATAAATAGGATGTGTCTCATTTTTCTTCAGTTTAATATCATTTGGTTCCAGTTCAACGCGAAATAAGGGTTGGGGGATCTTCTCCCTGTTTATTATGTTAGAGACATTTTTAACCTTAAATCCTTGGAGGGTGAGAGCATCTTTTATTTCCTCAGGAACAACATAAGAATCTATGCCCTTCAATACGATCTGTAGGCCTTTAGCACTCTTAAGCTGGAATGTATAGAAACTTGTTTTACTTTTTTCAAATTCGTTAACCATTTTGCGGAAATCTTTTTCTTCGTATATTTGGATCTTTGTTTCGTCAATATTACCACGTTTTATTGGGACAATGTGAAATGCCTTTTCACCAATAACCGAGATTAGCTTTTTAATAAGAGTGTTTGAATTTTTTTGTCTCAGATATATTGGTGGTGGTTTTGAGGTTTTCTTCGAGGATTCTTCGGGTCTGTCGCTGTCAACTTGCAATATTTTGAAACGGTTTTGACGGTTAGCTGAGGCGGCGTCGATATCCCTGGATATCTTGGGGACCGAAGAGATCTTTGAAGAATTTGGGCTTCGCCCGCGCTTTACCACTGTGATATATCTGTCCATTCCGACAGGCACCTTAGGTTTCAGACTACTGTTGTCTGTAGTGATAACTTGGTTAAGTGATGAACACGAGCCCGGAGCGGATAATGGCGCTGACTTAAATAGAGATGAACTAGGCAATGGTAATGTTACCGAATCACTACTTGGCATTGGAGTAAGCGAAGTTGATCGCTCGCGAAAAATTGGCTTTGCCGTTAGAAAAAGACTATCATCCGATTTTTTATTTTTATTGTGTGCATTAATATCAGAACTCACAGTAAAATAGGCATTTCTGCCGTTAGAACTCACTTCGCAATTGTTTGTTTTTGAGGTACTCATGCAGAGTATTCCTCAGTCACTTTTTTGCGGTTGTTTTTTTTTTTTTTTTTTTTTTTTTTGTTTTTGTTGTTTCAGATTATATGAAAAATATTATTAGTGCAAGTTAAGCAAATTTCACAAAATCAATACTTATTACGAATCAGTACTTATTACGATTTTTTTGTATTTTTGTTTGTAAAAAAAAACCGCTAATACGTCTGTTCACTACGAAGGTTCAACAAAGACTCAAACATCAAAATTGAAGGTTTTTCTATTCAGTAACATTTTTAAAGACATTCACTGGTGTTATCTTAACCGCAATAATTTTTGAGTGGTTACTGAAATGATTCAAGTCAGCTGTTCAGTAGAAGCACGTATTGTTTTGCAAAGAGGGCAAGTTGTTATTTTGCAGCAAATATGTAAAATTATGAAAACATTTTATATATGTATACAATGGAATAGAATTTTACTTTTATTAATCATAACTAAAGTAATTACTTTAGTTATCATTAATAATGAATTATAATTCATGAAAATATATTATTATACACTGTTTGGTCGACACACATTCTTTTGTGTTTTTTCTGTTCCTCTTTATGTTTTTCTCTTATTTTAACAGAGATGCCACTTGATATCAAATTATTACCACGTTTATACGCACGTCTTAGAACTATTTGCAAATAACTAATTCACTGTTTATACGGGAAATTGCATACAGTATTTACGTTATTGTTAGTGATGCCAGGTGACGAAAATATGATTGTTTGAAAAGCTGCTATAAAAAACACATGTTTATAAAAGTGAGTGTTATTAAAAAAATTAAAATAGCAACATCGAAAACAATAATATTTTTAGCAATGCAATTAATTAATACAATAAAGAAAAAATTTATTGCACAAATATCTCAACAAAATGCACCAAAAATTTTTATAGAATTTAGTGGCAACGTCTTATTTTTTATTTGCAAATCGTGTGGTTATTCACGACTTGTTAAGTGAGTTAATAAGTTACAATAAAAAAGTTATACGGCAACATTTTTCTTTTTTTATTTGCAAATAAAAGGTGCGTATAAACGTAGTATATAACAAAGATATTAAAACGAAGTTAGTGAATCGCACAACTATTAGTGCAAACCACACCTACTGTTGTTAAATTTAGCTTCTGTCTAAGCGTTAAAAGTTACTGAATCGCACCACAGAGGTGTTGGGTAAAGTGTTCTACCAAGCTACTACTTGACTGTTATTTTTAAATTCTACACCATACGAAATAACCAAAATTAAAAAGAAATTTATTTTAATATAATACTACTTGCCACATACTATAATAAATCAAATAATTTTCAAACTTAGAATATCAAATGTATTTCTCAAAACTCCGTAGCAAAAAAAGAAAAATACAACGAACAAAATAAAAAACAGTAAAGACACAATGCATTAATCAAATAACAACAGAGTAAAAACAACAACATCTTTTAAAACTCCAGTCCCAAACCGCTTAAGGGAATTTATGCCAAATGTAGAATCACCATTCAAGCTGCTAACAATTATGGACAAACGTTTCGATAAACTCACCTAGCATTTGTTAAACAACCTTGAAGCTAAAGTTAAAGAATACAAAGATGAACTTCTAAGTGAGATAGACAAAAGATTAAATTTAATTCAATCCGATATGCGCAAAATAAGTGATCGAATAACATTGCTGGAAATAACCACTATTTGTGCAATAAAGGACAGATTTAATAACCTAGAATCTGAAACTGCGGAGATCAGAAATTTTAAAAACGAAATAACTGAAATAAAGAGAAAACGAAATAAGCGTGAAAACTCAACCGTGGCGTACCGTGTGATCACAATGAAAATATGTTCAATGTATTTAAATCCATATGTACTAACATTAATCACTAAACAGCACAAGTTGGAAAATATAAAGACTTAATAAAATTTAAAAAAATAATACAACATACACATAAAACGTCCGTATGAGAAAAACTTTTTCTGACAGCGCTCAACCCATTTATGTAAATGAACTTAAACGCCGTATAATTAAAAAAAATTTAGAGAAGCCTGGTTTAGTGCATATACAAGATGTAAAACAATTTGAACTTATCGATCAGCTACAACATATTTTTCAACAGTAATATAACATTTTTCATAATCGACAAAAAAGTTGCAAAAAATTTAACAAATTACAAAAGTAAAACAATTTACAGAGTATGAAAACAAAGATATTCAAATTTTTCAATTAAATTTCTACGCGAAGCCCGACTTGCGTCATTAATGGGGAACGGAGAAATGCGACGCAAATCGAAACGACGCAAATCGAAACGACGCAAATCGAATCACCATTTTCTATATAAATACACTGTAATTCAATTTATTGGGGAAAATATTCAAAACAACGCAAAAAATTTTGTATTTTTGATAAAAAAAAACAAGTATGAATACATTTCTATTTATTTCGTTTACTTTAACAAATGTTTATAATTATTATAAAGAAATAAAACAATAAATTAATAAAAAATAATAAAAATTACATTCATTTACATATGTACATACATAGTATGTATATTCATAAAAAGTACATGCATTAAAAATTTTTAATTTATTTAGCTTACATTGAGCTCTCTTCAGATGATAAATATAAATCAACAACACAACATTTGATTGGATGAATTTTGGGGAATAACACACTAAATTCTTACCATAACCAGATAGTTGTTATTAGCACCACTTATATAACAAAGAAAAGGGAATTCCTCTTACTTCACGCAATTTGAAAACTTCTTAATGTACAAGCCAGAAGTTGTGAAAATGCACTACAGGCACTACAAATGCTAAAAATGGTAATCCACAATGCTGCAGTAAACAATTTAACGAAATCAAAACGACACAAATCGAAATCAAAACGATGCAAATCGAACCGACGCAAATCGGTGTCAAAACGACGCAACTCGGACCGACGAAAATTGAAATTGCAACGACGCAAAACGAATTTTTCCAGTTTTCAAAAAGCGACGCAAATTGAAACAACTCAAATCGGGACGACGCAAGTCGGGGCTCTAGTGTATTCTTAAAGAAACATAGAATGAAAATAAAATTATTCAATACTCTCAAAAAAGACAGCGAACGAAAATAAAATTATTTGCTTTTGGTTGATCTGCTTGATTTGATATACCGTTACATCGTACAACTTTTGAACATGAAACATGCTCTTGTTAGTTTAAATTCACATCAACAAATACAAAGACCTTACAAGCTGGCTTTGATTTTACAATTTTTTAAAAGAGATTATTAATTTTATTCTCTTTTCTTCTTCTAGTTGCATTATTTATCAGCGCGGCTGTTTGCCGGCTATATAGGCATATCGACTACGTTGTCTTGGCACCATATGTTGTTAAAACAAAGTATTGCCTGATTATTACATTGCGATTTTACAACTAAATGCAATCGAATTATTATAATTATCGTTTAAATAGATTTATATATATGAAATTAGTTTTAATTTCCTTCAAAAAATTAATTTTTCTTTATCAGTAAGATCTAAATGCATTGAGATTTAGTTCAAAAAAGATTGACATATCAAAATTTATTATGTAGGGCAACTTTGTGTTTTCGAACATAAACAAAATTGTATTTTTTTCATGTTTTTTTTTACACAAGTGAGATCTGCCAAAACCAAATTGAAATTTTTGGCAGTTTAAAAAAAATTTGTTTGCATTAATATTTCTGTGAAAAATTTAATTTTTTTGATGAAGTTCAATAAAAAACACTTCAAACTAAAAACCAAAATTGTATTTTTCTTAGTAATGTTAGCATTTATAAGAATAAAGTGCGATTCGTTTTACTTTCACCCACCCCTTCCTACTCTAATTGAAAACGAATAAAAACATGTGATGTGTGATGTGAATTGCAGAACACCAAAAATGCTAAAGTAATCCACTTTCGAGTGAATTCGGATTCTAGAACATACCCGATTATATGTCCAAAACTAGTACGCTCATTGACCTTTAATTCGTGTCTAGTATTAATTTATATGACCAGATATCTGCGAACATTAATTTATATGACCAGATATCTGTGTCATGTTTTTCCAAACATGACCTTATATTTTTAAATTACAACTTTGTCATTTACGATTTTGAGCAGAGTTTCACTTAAAGTGACTTTAATAGCCTTGATTTCAATAATTTTTCTCAATATTCATTAAACATTGCTTGGAGTAATATCTACTTTGTGCCAACTATTGATGACCAGTCTTATTTCTTAGAACACAACATTTAATGTCTTTTTGATTTAACACTACCAAGCAAACATAAAAAGAAAGCACATAAACAAGCTATATATCCAGGTGGAAAAATTATAAAACTTTTAATCTAAAATTGAAATACACAACTGCTAGGAAAATGTTAGTAAACGCATACACTGAATAATATTCCACACGTTTCAGTACTGCAATTGATTCTTGACAAACCTGGAATACTATTCGTGAAATAGGTATTGGCAAGCAGTTCAACAACATAGAGTTAAATGTATACATATCCTTATATGCTTACGGATAATACTAAGCCCCTCACTTTTCGCATTCTACGCTTTTTGTACGCGTAATTTACAACTACACTGATTTTATTTACTTTTTTTTTATTTATTTATTCTATCAATGCTACAATTATAATATTTTAATATATATTACTATAATATCATTAGTTTTGAGAACTTACATATAGTAAGTAAATAACATAATTAATTTTTATTATACACTAATTTTTATATGCAGTTTTGAGGTAAAAAAAGAAAAGATAGTGATAAAACATCCTCTTAAGATGATTTTATTTACTTGGAAGATGCGAACGATGCGAAAACGCGTAGAATGCTTGGTTTGGACTTTCAGCTTAAGATAAATGTATCAATATACTAATGTTCATGGTCTTTTGCAACCCACTATCAGCAGAATTATCACAAAAGTTCCTATTGCTCTGACTAAGCATGCATGCAACATAATGCTAAAACACCAAATTATGTTGCGTAGGAGGTTTTTTTGCTTGACATTTCAAACAAAAGGATTTTGAAAGAAACTTGATATTTCAAATGGGTAAGTTAGAACAAATTTCATTTTTCCAGTTTATTACCAAGGTATTATGAATAAGATTTATTTAGCAAATGGTGTGCACCAAAATTAAAACCCGGAGCAGTTTCGACTATAAACACGAGTGCTATTTAAAGTGAAATAAAGATTGTTTATAAAACTATAGTTGCAAATAAATCTTAAATTCTAAATATAACTGAAAATTAGATTAAAGTTCCAACAGAAGTTAAAATTTCAAATAAAATTTAAGAAAAATACGTGGAGAAAATACTCCAATGACGCCTGACATTAAAGAAGATGATCTTCAAATGCATATAAAAGCTTTGGAAATGCAAATGTAAGTAAGTCTTATAAAGTCAACAAATATTTATTTATATCGTTTCTAGAGATGCACTTCGCCAGGAGAATGTTACGCTGAAAATGTCATTAAGTCAATCTAATATCTCAGTACAAAACTTGTTTAGAAGATAAGTTTTGCAAACGTAAATTTTGAGAAAGCAAAAAAGGCCAAATGAAAAAAAAATAATACAAGCCTGTGTTAGATAACACGGGCGCATAGGTCAGACGTAGAATACGTTAGTCATTTTGCAATTAAAATATATGAATTAAATATAATTTTTGATAAATGATTTAAATCTATCAATAAATTTTATGATATGGCAGCACAATAGATTAGCTGCTTTCCAACTACTTCCCAATGTATTCACAGAAATGTGTTTAGGAAAAACGCCATTGATATAGTGAGCGTATACATCGCCAATCCTTTGTATTAATGTACATACACACACATTTACACGCTGCTGGCAGAAGTAAACAAACGACAGCAAAGATAAGTAAACTTTTAAGCACACACAAGTGTCCACGCTCCCTCGCTACATTTTATGATTCATTCAAAACGAACTAATAACCGACCATGGCTGCCAGATTTGACGATTTATCGTCATTTTGACGATTTTTCTTTCAAAATTGGATAATTGACGATTTGACGATTTTTTTAATAAATTTGACGATTTTAGTCCTTTGAACAGTGGCAGCTTTAAAGCATTTCTTTATGTTAATAAAGTGTATCATTTGATATGTTGTGGGCATTTACTACCATATTGTTTCAAAAAAGATCAACCATACAAAAGTAAAGAAAAAAGGCAAGGCGAAAAAGTTCACGGTCGTTTTTCTTTTGCGGGTATACATAAATGTATGTATGTGAAAATTACTCGGTTGAATGTATCCTTTATTCCAAAGACTATTTAAAAATAAATAATTCTAATTGTTATAAAATTGTAATTAAACCTGACTTAATAAAAATATTAAGTTCAGATATTTATTTGTAACGCTTTTAAGTATATCATACATTTTTATTTTTGTACATATGTTTGTATCTATACCATACAATTAAATATTTGTGGATATGTAGGATTGAATTGTTAAATTTTTTTTATTGCTTTTTAATAAAAATTAAATTGTATTAAAATATTTAATAGCCTTTTGCAGACTTATCGTTTTCGTTTATTCGTACAGTTACATACATTTAAAACAAGAACAAAATTTTGAGTTTTGATTTCAATGCTATTATGCGAACGAAAGAAAACGTTCGTAAATCAGAAAAAGGCAATAAGTATGATTGATTTATCTTTTTTGCCCTATTGCTTTTTTAATAATAATAAAAAAATGTTTAAAAGTAACATTTTTACAAGTTGACAAATTTTTTGACGATTTTCAAATACGAAAAAACGATTTTTTTATTTTTTCTCAGCAAATTGACGATTTTTCCACAAATTTTTCTGGCAGCCCTGCAACCGACCGATCCAACACAACGAAATGTACACACACACACATTTACAGGCTGCTCGATAAATAAATAAAGCACAACAAAGCCAAGATCATTTGCTTTCACAACAACAACAAAAACAACAGCGGCATTTACAAACCAACAACAACAGCGGCATGTACAAAAAAAGTCTAAAATATCATGCTCTAAAATATATATGTATTTCCTTAACTACATAAAACTTTTATATATAGACATATAATTTTTTTAATGTAATTTGAAACAAAACATATTACCAAAACTGAGTAACATATAAAAATTGCTAAAATATGTTTTAATATATACATACATAAGTAAAAGTGGGTGAAAGTTGACAAATATTTTCTCAAAATTTTGTGCTCAAGATCAACACCCCTACCTTACCGTATAACGTATTCTACGTTAAAAGATTAAAAGCGGCGAAAATAGCAGAAATCTACAGAAGCAGATATTGCCCAATCAAGTACTTTGTATTTTTTTTATTTATTTACTTATTTATTTATTGGTTTACTTCCTGTTCAACAAGAATTGATCTTATACATATGTATTTATATTACAGGAACGGAATGCGTGAAACACTAAAGCATTTGCAATAGTTAAAAAGGAAATAAATATTTTTTTTATTTATTTATTTTTTTTATTTATTTATTTTTTTATTTATTTATATGTAACTTGCACAACAAGATTGAATCTTATAATGTACAGTACATAGAAAATTGCACATAACCTACAAATTTTTATTTAAAAGAATTCACTAGAAATTTTTGCTGTTTAGTTGCTGACATAGTGGAAGATTATTCCAAAGTCTAGCACAATGCACATAAAATTGCCATTCCGACAATAGGTATTGATGTCGAGGTACATATTATAATGTGTTGGTTTCATTGTGATTGAAAAAAACGTATATTTTCAAATATGTATGTATTTGGCGGTTTGATTATGTGTTATTTTATGCAAAAAAATCAGAATGCGGATTTTTAATAGATTATCGAAACAGACTTCAGTTTTTTAGATACGGTACACATACCGTACAATATTGTTAAATAAAACATTAATTTCTTTTTCGACTAAAAAAATCACAGTTGCAAATAATTCACACCTATACAATAACGAAGGAATCAAGTATGTCTTCGCACGTATGATTCTAGTTCCAAGTCAAGTGGTTTTTAAAAATTATGCCTAGATTATTCGCTCTACTAACGATTTCAATTTTCTCACCATTCAAAACGATATCCCTAGAAATAAATAGAGTCATACTTAGTTTGCAAATTACAATACATTTGGATTTTTTAGAGTTCAAATAGAGTCCATTTGCAGAAGCCCAGAGATAAATTTGATTTAATTCGTTATTTAACTGTGAGACACCTGTGGCGATATTTTCACAGGCGGTGTTTAAAGTATGTCATGTGCCATATATTGAAAATAAAAGCTGACCTAATATAGAGCCCTGAGGCAGTCAGTTATTCACACCAAACATTGTTTTCAATAACCGATTGCGTTCGATTTGAAAGGTATGTTGAAATGAATTGATGTGCCCGAAAATGTGGCATGGTCTACCATGTCAAATGCTGCCGTATGTGTTCACATGTTTCCATAAGAGCCGTAACGCAGTTATGACTCTCGCGGAAACCAGATTGTTTGCTATAAAGCATGTTGTTAATATTAACATATGAAATCATTTGCTTATAAAATATTTTTTCCAATATTTTCAAAAGGAAACACAATATGGCTATTGGTCTATATTCACCATTACCTTTGGGTAATGGAACAATTTTTGCATGTTTCGATTCGAAGAAAACGTAGAAGACATGATAATATTGTTTAAAACGTAAGTGACGTATGGGTGAATTAGAGACATAAGTATTATAATAAATTTGGGATGTAACTTATCAGTTTTCACTGCGTTGGTTTTATTATTGAGCATGTAGATATCACATCAAATTATGATATGCACGATAAGCGAAAATAATTACCGTTCAGTTCATTATCTGCATTTATTGCGGATGAGGAAAAATTTTGAAAAGGCGGATTTGTTTGGATCACAGGAGCTTTAATGAACGTTTTATTAAGCATATGTGCATCTACATTTAACTCTATGTTGTTGAACTGCTTGCCAATACCTATTTCACGAATAGTATTCCAGGTTTGTCAAGAATCAATTGCAGTACTGAAACGTGTGGAATATTATTCAGTGTATGCGTTTACTAACGTTTTCCTAGCAGTTGTGTATTTCAATTTTAGATTAAAAGTTTTATAACTTTTCCACCTGGATATATAGCTTGTTTATGTGCTTTCTTTTTGTGTTTGATTGGTAGTGTTAAATCAAAAAGACATTAAATGTTGTGTTCTAAGAAATAAGACTGGTCATCAATAGTTGGCACAAAGTAGATATTACTCCAAGCAATGTTTAATGAATATTGAGAAAAATTATTGAAATCAAGGCTATTAAAGTCACTGTAAGTGAAACTCTGCTCAAAATCGTAAATGACAAAGTTGTAATTTAAAAATATAAGGTCATGTTTGGAAAAATATGACACAGATATCTGGTCATATAAATTAATGTTCGCAGATATCTGGTCATATAAATTAATACTAGACACGAATTAAAGGTCAATGAGCGTACTAGTTTTGGACATATAATCGGGTATGTTCTAGAATCCGAATTCACTCGAAAGTGGATTACTTTAGCATTTTTCGTGTTCTGCAATTCACATCACACATCACATGTTTTTATTCGTTTTCAATTAGAGTAGGAAGGGGTGGGTGAAAGTAAAACGAATCGCACTTTATTCTTATAAATGCTAACATTACTAAGAAAAATACAATTTTGGTTTTTAGTTTGAAATGTTTTTTATTGAACTTCATCAAAAAAATTAAATTTTTCACAGAAATATTAATGCAAACAAATTTTTTTTTAAACTGCCAAAAATTTCAATTTGGTTTTGGCAGATCTCACTTGTGTAAAAAAAACATGAAAAAAATACAATTTTGTTTATGTTCGAAAACACAAAGTTGCCCTACATAATAAATTTTGATATGTCAATCTTTTTTGAACTAAATCTCAATGCATTTAGATCTTACTGAAAAATTAATTTTTTGAAGGAAATTAAAACTAATTTCATATATATAAATCTATTTAAACGATAATTATAATAATTCGATTGCATTTAGTTGTAAAATCGCAATGTAATAATCAGGCAATACTTTGTTTTAACAACATATGGTGCCAAGACAACGTAGTCGATATGTCTATATAGCCGGCAAACAGCCGCGCTGATAAATAATGCAACTAGAAGAAGAAAAGAGAATAAAATTAATAATCTCTTTTAAAAAATTGTAAAATCAAAGCCAGCTTGTAAGGTCTTTGTATTTGTTGATGTGAATTTAAACTAACAAGAGCATGTTTCATGTTCAAAAGTTGTACGATGTAACGGTATATCAAATCAAGCAGATCAACCAAAAGCAAATAATTTTATTTTCGTTCGCTGTCTTTTTTGAGAGTATTGAATAATTTTATTTTCATTCTATGTTTCTTTAAGAATACACTAGAGCCCCGACTTGCGTCGTCCCGATTTGAGTTGTTTCAATTCGCGTCGCTTTTTGAAAACTGGAAAAATTCGTTTTGCGTCGTTGCAATTTCAATTTTCGTCGGTCCGAGTTGCGTCGTTTTGACACCGATTTGCGTCGGTTCGATTTGCATCGTTTTGATTTCGATTTGCGTCGTTTTGATTTCGTTAAATTGTTTACTGCAGCATTGTGGATTACCATTTTTAGCATTTGTAGTGCCTGTAGTGCATTTTCACAACTTCTGGCTTGTACATTAAGAAGTTTTCAAATTGCGTGAAGTAAGAGGAATTCCCTTTTCTTTGTTATATAAGTGGTGCTAATAACAACTATCTGGTTATGGTAAGAATTTAGTGTGTTATTCCCCAAAATTCATCCAATCAAATGTTGTGTTGTTGATTTATATTTATCATCTGAAGAGAGCTCAATGTAAGCTAAATAAATTAAAAATTTTTAATGCATCTACTTTTTATGAATATACATACTATGTATGTACATATGTAAATGAATGTAATTTTTATTATTTTTTATTAATTTATTGTTTTATTTCTTTATAATAATTATAAACATTTGTTAAAGTAAACGAAATAAATAGAAATGTATTCATACTTGTTTTTTTTTATCAAAAATACAAAATTTTTTGCGTTGTTTTGAATATTTTCCCCAATAAATTGAATTACAGTGTATTTATATAGAAAATGGTGATTCGATTTGCGTCGTTTCGATTTGCGTCGCATTTCTCCGTTCCCCATTAATGACGCAAGTCGGGCTTCGCGTAGAAATTTAATTGAAAAATTTGAATATCTTTGTTTTCATACTCTGTAAATTGTTTTACTTTTGTAATTTGTTAATTTTTTTGCAACTTTTTTGTCGATTATGAAAAATGTTATATTACTGTTGAAAAATATGTTGTAGCTGATCGATAAGTTCAAATTGTTTTACATCTTGTATATGCACTAAACCAGGCTTCTCTAAATTTTTTTTAATTATACGGCGTTTAAGTTCATTTACATAAATGGGTTGAGCGCTGTCAGAACCGGCCTTCTTGAGACATAAGTTAGTTTTGTTATCACGCCTATAATTTTTTATTGTCTTCAAGAAAAAGTTTTTCTCATACGGACGTTTTATGTGTATGTTGTATTATTTTTTTAAATTTTATTAAGTCTTTATATTTTCCAACTTGTGCTGTTTAGTGATTAATGTTAGTACATATGGATTTAAATACATTGAACATATTTTCATTGTGATCACACGGTACGCCACGGTTGAGTTTTCACGCTTATTTCGTTTTCTCTTTATTTCAGTTATTTCGTTTTTAAAATTTCTGATCTCCGCAGTTTCAGATTCTAGGTTATTAAATCTGTCCTTTATTGCACAAATAGTGGTTATTTCCAGCAATGTTATTCGATCACTTATTTTGCGCATATCGGATTGAATTAAATTTAATCTTTTGTCTATCTCACTTAGAAGTTCATCTTTGTATTCTTTAACTTTAGCTTCAAGGTTGTTTAACAAATGCTAGGTGAGTTTATCGAAACGTTTGTCCATAATTGTTAGCAGCTTGAATGGTGATTCTACATTTGGCATAAATTCCCTTAAGCGGTTTGGGACTGGAGTTTTAAAAGATGTTGTTGTTTTTACTCTGTTGTTATTTGATTAATGCATTGTGTCTTTACTGTTTTTTATTTTGTTCGTTGTATTTTTCTTTTTTTGCTACGGAGTTTTGAGAAATACATTTGATATTCTAAGTTTGAAAATTATTTGATTTATTATAGTATGTGGCAAGTAGTATTATATTAAAATAAATTTCTTTTTAATTTTGGTTATTTCGTATGGTGTAGAATTTAAAAATAACAGTCAAGTAGTAGCTTGGTAGAACACTTTACCCAACACCTCTGTGGTGCGATTCAGTAACTTTTAACGCTTAGACAGAAGCTAAATTTAACAACAGTAGGTGTGGTTTGCACTAATAGTTGTGCGATTCACTAACTTCGTTTTAATATCTTTGTTATATACTACGTTTATACGCACCTTTTATTTGCAAATAAAAAAAGAAAAATGTTGCCGTATAACTTTTTTATTGTAACTTATTAACTCACTTAACAAGTCGTGAATAACCACACGATTTGCAAATAAAAAATAAGACGTTGCCACTAAATTCTATAAAAATTTTTGGTGCATTTTGTTGAGATATTTGTGCAATAAATTTTTTCTTTATTGTATTAATTAATTGCATTGCTAAAAATATTATTGTTTTCGATGTTGCTATTTTAATTTTTTTAATAACACTCACTTTTATAAACATGTGTTTTTTATAGCAGCTTTTCAAACAATCATATTTTCGTCACCTGGCATCACTAACAATAACGTAAATACTGTATGCA